>JAVTVJ010002486.1:0-35000 GCA_034509425.1 Eopsaltria australis
CAATGTTTTTGAAGCCTATACTGAAGTGTTTACTTACATGAAAACTCATCTTCTTTTCCCAAATGCTGCCTTCGGTTCTGAAAACTCTCATATGTGTGATTACCTTCACAAGCCAGCACTTAGTGGGAGCACTCGAGTGTAGTGCCACATGTGAACACACACTTGCAGGCTCAAGAGTTCCAACACAGCTTTTTCATTTCCCATCCTGATTTTTAACTTTTGGAGTGACTGCAAAACTCCTGAAAACCACCATTTTAACATTTTAAAATGGAGCCATTTCTGCATTCCCAGCCTTCCTGCCTCCAAATTTGGAGGGCTTTATGATTCAAATCATCTTTTTCCATCTGTAAATAATAATTTTTAAAAAGGCTTATCTTGCATTTACCAAACTCCATACAGGCGTGGAAGGTCAATATTGGGGTGAAAAATTTCATCCTGAAGGTCACTACTAATTTCTAAAGAAGTTCTGAGTGGTGGCATATGATGGTCCCACAAACAGAGCTGTCTTTTGCCCTCAGACATATCTTAGGGCATTATGGCAGTGATTTTATAATTAAATACAGATGAATGTGGGGGTCACTAACATAGATATCTAATAACCACCATTATCAAGTAGCATTTCCTGGGCTACTTCCTTACTGTATCCAACCTATAAATAAATGCTAACCTCAGTGAAGAGCTAATGCTTAGAGTTATGATCCTGAAAAAAAAAAACTAGAGGTTTTTGCAATAACTGTACAAGTTATGGCTTAGTATTTTTGCCAATAATTAAGATGTATTTCCAAAGTGCAGCTGCCATCAAGCTGACATAAACTTGACATTATTTTCCCCTTAGTAAAATCCATCATGGCAACTTAGCAACCACAGGAGTCTTATCTCTGAATCACCTTACGTGGTTGAAGGGAAAACCAGATAAAGTTGCTTGCATTAGAAGGAAAGGGGCTTCTTTTTTTTTTTTTTTTTGCTTCATTAAGGTGTTGTGTTTCAGTACAGTAAATTCCCGTGGTGTCATCTGCAGGGTGCAGTCAATCACCATAGAGGAGTGTTTTAAACCACCTTACAGGTGTCAAAGGATTAAACTTCAGGCTGGTGAAGTATTGTGAAGGCACTGCTGTTTTTTAGGCTCAGTTCGTCATTCAGTATTGTGAGACACAGGACATCTCCCTGGGTCTCACTGTCCCCTACACTTAATGAGAATCAAGCCTGTTGTTTGGGATTTTTCAGGGTTAACTGAGTTCAATCCTGATGAGAAAATATCAGGACAAAAGAAGACCTGTTGTGACTTCAGCCCCTGTACCCTTCACCTCGCTTGCCACCACCATCTTCTGACTTTATTTTCTGAACCAGTTTCAACCATTTCCTTCTTTAGGCATTGTACATACCCAGATATCAGTAACAAAATTTTGGGGGACACAGGAAAGTCTGAAAACTGGGGCCAGCAATCCCAAGGTAAAAGTGAAGAAATGCATTTTGTCGGTGGCAACTTTTTTACCAGCTCCTACCACAAGTAACTTCATTAACTGAAAAACTTCGTGTGTGTGAAAAAAAAAATTAGGTTCTGTGGCTCAGCCAGGTGCTATAAATAAACCCAATAGCTAAATTTCACAGTTAGACTAAAGCCTCTGTCATCCCTTACTCATCACACCTATAGCACTGTCGAAGAGCTGTAAAGGTTAATGGTGCATCCCAGTGATGCAACACGTCCCTGGTAAGCACAAATTGAGTGACTGGTTTAACATCCAGATGGGTTGGTTTTTTTTTTTTAAACCACCAAAGCTGGAAATGCAATAAGGTGTTGTTCATTTGGGAGAACGTGCGTCTGGTCCTTACCTGCCAGCAGCTATGTTCAGAAAAATCCTTGCCTTATCCATGAGTCACAGGTCACCTCTGCCCTTGCTTATTTGAGGAGTGAGCAGCCATCCCTTCAAAAACACAGCCTGACAGCCTTCCTGAGATTTGAGGGGACATTAATAGGGCTTCATACACAAAAGGACTGCCTGGGGATTGAGGAACAAAATGAAAAACCATACACAATTTGGGATTTACACCTGAATTTATCAGTGCTGTTTTCCTAAGTTACTTCACTCCATAACACCCTTTAAGTGTCATTTGTTGCCTGGTTCTGTCTCTCAGAACAGAAGCAGACACACACACACACTCATGCTGTGGCTCATCTTGCTGTCACCAAGAGTACAGAATTGTTGTAGAATCAGGGAATGGTTTGAGCTGGAAGGGAGCTTAAAGATCATCTCTGTGACATGATGTTTTTCTGTTATTACTGGCGCAGTTTGTGTTGCATTTGCACTGGAATACACCAGTCCAGAACCAAATCCTGTCATGCTCAGTGCCATGCAGATATTTTTCAGAGGCAGGCATAGGGATTTTCCAATCCATGTCTCAGCTGGAAGACAGTGGATATCAAAAGCAGGCCAACGTGAGGAGTGGGGCTGCAAAGAAACAAAAGGATTTTTTCAGGGAATTACAAGTCTCTGCTTAGCCCTGCCTCACTGCTGACAGACGGGCAGGATTTCCAGGCATGGAGGCAGCAGAGAGTCTTAGGGAGGGATTTAGAGGATGGGGAAACAGCTCCATGAATTTTGAAAGGTGGGGGATTTAGTCTCTGTGCAGTGAGCAGCACGAAGAAAAGGCAGGGGTGTTAAGGAGTGGGAAGAGAAGGGTGTGTGAGGCTGGTGCTCCAGCAGAGCACAGGCAGGATCTGCTCACTGCCTACAGGCGTGGGAAGAGGGAGGGAGACCCTAGGGATACAAACTCCTCCAGGCACAGAGCTGGTGTTTGCCACTGCACAGATGTGTTTCCATTGGACCACGGAAAATGGTGCCAGTAGAAATATTCTGAGTGTGAATACAGGTAACATCAAAGGGCCAGGCATGGCTGACATGCCCACAGCTTCAGAGTCAGGTCTGGCTTCCACCTCTGCTAACAGAAGAATCACTTAAAGAGCCCTTTTGGGACAAACACGAGGAGCTGCAGTGGTGGCCAAAGTCTGTCTGCCTCTGCGGCACGGATTTTCCCTCAGGTGTGTGAATTGTGGATCTGTGCAGGGCAGCTTCACCTTTCTGTGCCTGCCCCGAGCCTCTCCTTTGACAGGTATCACACAGAGGAGGTGATACGAGTGTTTTGGTGTCCCAGTGTGTCCCAAAGGGGCCGGGCCTTCCATCAGCAGCTTCCCCAGGGGACAGTGGCCCCATCTCAGCCTGGAGAAGGAAATTGCCAGGCTGCAGCCTAGGGGTTCCCAGCAGCAGTTAGCAAAAGACACAAAGCTGGAACAGGCTGGCCAGATCCAGGGATCACATTGATCCCTCTTGGAGCCAGATCCCAGCCCAGCCTCATCTCTGGAACCACCACCTGGATGAGAAGGACAGCCAGGCGAGCTGGTGTCACGCCAGAGGTCATCAGTGCCTGGAAAGTCACAACACTCAGTTTAAAGATTAATAGATGGTCTCTTTCTCCAGGCTGTAAAAGTGGGTGGGTAAAAACCAAATCACAGGCCTGGTGTCTCTGTAGGCTGCAGGCTGTCCAGTAATCTCAGCACTAGCAAGCTGGAGTCATGCTGATTATAGGAAACCATGTGCAGAAGGTTAGGGCTCAGCATAAAGTCTGGGATTCTCAGTGAGTCAGAGGGATTGGGAAATCTTTGTAAAAATAACCAGAATTCCCCCTCCTGTATTATTTTCCCATGACTCACCCCACAGAAAAGAGGCAATGTGAAAAAGATGTAAATCTCTGCAGTAAATTTTTAACACAACACATCACAGAGATAAGGTACATGTGTCTATGCTTTCTCTGCACTTCCATTAAAAAACTCCATTTTCTAATACTTTTGTGGTACAATTTCACAGTCCAGCACTATTGTGGAGAAAATGAAGTGCAACATGTCAGTCCATCCTCCCACTAGCACACATCCTCTGAGTCCTTTATCCCCTTTTCTCTCCAGAAGAAAAGCTACAAATGGAAGAAGCTGTGGGCTGTCATTGCTCTGGTGCTGATTTTGGGGGGGTGCTGTCGAAGGAGAAGCATCAGAAATGGAAATTGTCTCTTCAGAGATGGCAAACTCCGGCTGGGCACACACTTTGCTTGTAAGAAATGTAATTTATGCACATCGGGCCAGTCAAATCCGCCGTCGAAATCTTGTCAGAGCTGCACTTTGTCACTGTGACTTTTTCCACCACCACAGGTGTTCTGAGGTCTTTGGAGGAATAATTTGATGTGCAACGCCTGGCACAACAGAAATGGAGAAAAACAAATAGCTGGGTGTCTGATCAGCACGAAGAGCTGCTGATATCTTGAAGCCAAGCCAATTAATAGCAGAATGTAACTTATGGCAGTAGAGAACTGATAGCTGGGATAGAGCTGATTTAATTCATTACGATATTAATTGTCTTATTCCTTTTCCTCTTAACCTTCTGCCCTTTAAAAAAAATACATCCTATGATTTCACCACCCTCCTTCATTTAGGTGCATTCAAATTAAAACTGAACAAATTTTTTGCTCGAAGAGACTCCTCAAAACATACCATGAACCCTCTCTTTATAGAAATGGACACCACAAGGAAAGTCCCTCTTTTTATGACTTAAAGTCATGGAAAGCAATGAAAACGTTGACATTAGTGTGGAATCAGGGGCTTGGGTGTCTTAATTTTCCTCTATAAAATGTAAATACATATCTATATCTATCTATCTATATGTCTATATATCTAAGTATCGATATATCTATATATCTGTATATCTATATATCTATACATCTATATATACAGATACAGATATAAATATGGACAGAGGGATATAGATATAGATATGGATGTAGGTATAGATGATATAGATGATACAGAGAGATGGAGATAGATAGATAGATAGATAGATAGATAGATAGATAGATAAAAAATCTGGAGGTGGGGATATAGATGATATAGATGATATAGATGATATAGATATAGGCATAGGTATAGATATAGATATCTAGGGCAATCTAGGGCAATGACATTTGGGTTTGTTTTATATCTGGTCCAAATTCTTCTCCCCACCTCCAGATTTTTTATATATCTATATCTATATATCTGTATCATCTATATCATCTGTGTCTATATCTATGATATAGATATATAGATATAGATTATATAGATGATACAGATATAGAGAAATATAGATATATAGATATAGATACAGATATATAAAAAATCTGGAGGTGGGGAGAAGAATTTGGACCAGATATAAAACAAACCCAAATGTCATTGCCCTAGGTTGCTCTTACCCAAGCACCCACCCTAGTGACTCTCCAGCCACTGTTATCCCACGCAGCTCTGGGCTGATGGAGGAGCCTGGGAAGACCCCAAGAAGCCCCTCTGGGGTTTGGCAGACTGTTCCCCTGGGCTGCCTGATCACTCTTGGCTCGAGCAGGATTTCATCCCTACACATTCCCATGGCAACCCTGGTTTCTCTGTCCTCCCCTGACACTCACCTCCGGAGAACACTTATTGCCATGCTGATGGCCACCAGCAGCAGGAGGCTCCCACTCAGAGACACCATGACAATGGCATAGGTGGAGGGTGGTGAGCCTTGAAGAGAAACCACAGGTGAGTTTTGCCAACAAACAGCTTCAGGAAATGCAGCTTTTTGTGAAATTGCAGGTTGCTACAGGCTGGAAATACTGAGGGTCCTTCTGCTGCAAACCATGGGTGGAGGGGAGTGACCAGCTCTGTGTTAGAAGGGTATTCCTGGAGCTATTTTTCCTTCAAAAACCTCACAGCTCAGTTAAATAACTCACGTGTCTTTATCTACCAAACTACAAAGCAAAACTGCTTTTCAAAGCTGAGACTGAAATGCAGCCCTGTGGACCTTGGGGTGGGAAAGTCTGCCCTGCACTGTCAGACCACAAAGGCATTCCTTATATTAGCCACCTATTTAGAGTAAAGCAGGATCCTGAATCTTACTGCCTAGTGCTAGCCAGCACTTCCCATTCACTTCCACCCTTTTCAATCTGTTTCCCTCCTTTTTTACTCCTGTGTGTAATTCCAAACTTGAAGGAATGAAGACTGGCTTACATCCCTGCCTTTAGAGCTCCCACTCCTTCCTGCTGCAACCCCTCCTTTCAGTTCCACTACTTTTTCCACCCTAAAACCCCAACAGAAGCATGTCTACCATGGCTGATTCACCCCCTCCTTCTGAGCCCACTCAACACCCTCTATCTATAACCTGACTGACTTGGTAACATGCTCAGCAGTGTCACCACACAAATAAACACTGCAAAACTGAATTAAAATGGTGATGGAAACAAACAGGAGAGTAACACACCTTCATCCTGGAAGATCACTGTGTTGTACAAATCTTCAGCACCAGCACGGGCCATCCTGAAAGATTAAGCAAAGAGACAATCAGATCCCAGCTGAATGTTCAAAACCAGCACATGTAGTTCAGATTCCTTTGTGGCACCTGAGTATTTCACTGTCTCTGATGTGAATTATCTTTACAACTGGAGATTAAGGCAAGATGTGTTAAGGGACACATCCAAAAGACAGGAGTTAATCCAACACAAAAAAACTTGAATGTTTCTGTTAAGGCAATGAGTATCCACAGTCTTGAGTTTTACTTCATGTTTATCCATGGCATCTAATCCTTATAGAATCACAGAATTCTGGAATGGTTTGGGTTGGAAGGGACCTTAAGGTCCATCCAGTTCCACCTCCTGCCATGGGCAGGGACACTTTCCACTGGACCAGGATACCCCAAACCCCAGCCATCCTGGCCTTGGACACCTCCAGGGATGGAATTTCAGCATGAACAAAAACACTGGCATCACACTCTGACATTTCTAGCAGGTATTTTTATGTAATCCTGGCCAGTTTGCCCCAGGACACAGAGCCTTTTCTTTTACTGCCTCCAGAAGTGGTACCTCACTAAACTGTCCAGGCTTTGCCTCTTGTCCATCAGTGCACGTGAATAAAAATGAAATGTCAGCCCAGAATCTGCTCCAGGATGTCACGTGAAATTTCCCCTGGAGAAATTCTCCCTCTCCCCAAGGAGAGCTGGGCTGAGTGTTACTGAGAATGGAAAATCAACTTGCTTACTAGGGAGTCTTCCAGCCCCCACAAGACACCAAATCTTTTTATCCCACCTGTAAGCTGTCCTAAGGAAAACCTCAGTGTCACCCTTGTGCTTAAAAAGAAGTCAAGAAAATACACCATGAAAATTAAAATACAAAGCAGAGTTAGATTACAAATTTGTGGATTACCTTGTGACTGCTGAAGATCCTTGTGTCAGCATCACACTGCTCAAACCTTGCCTGAAAGTAAAGCTGGTCTGAAGGGTTTCAGACTAATTGCTCACTTCATTTGCCTCTGCTGATTGCTTCCTTCTCTCCGTGGTTTTTATAGGGCAGGGTAATCTCTTCCGTGTGTAGACAATCAATAACATGTGGAGGTGGATCAAACAGAGGCTTTACTCACCATCCTTTGGAAAAGCAATTATTTTCACAGCCTTTCTGGTGAAGCAGGAGGCACAGCTGGACTCCACCCAGGAGCCCGACAGGGCTCCTAAAGGGCATGGGACCCATTCTGATGTGCATGAACTCCTCCAGCAAAACTCTCTCTGGAGCTGGTGCCCGGGACTTGCTGCAGAAACCTGCTGTGTCCTGGGAGGGGTGACTTTGTGTCTTCTCCAGGAGGCTGGGTGGAGAGGGCAGGTTTGGGTGCCCTCCAGCCAAGGGAATTCCACCATCTGCGGCTTCAGGACCACAGCAAGTCTGAGCCCTGTCCTTGCTGCCTGGGTGTTGAACAGTCTGAGCTGGCTCTCTGCACTGAAAGGAACCAGGCAGGAGTTTAAGGAGCTCCTGTTGAGCTCTCAAATGCAGAGGGCCAGCTTGGGGCTTCAAAAAAGTGCTTCATTTTGGTGTTTCCTGTGGGCTGGCTTCGCTGCGCCACGGGCAGGAGGACAACACCAATTTACCCCCAAAGCACCTACCCCTTCCCATGCCTTTGTGAGGGAGGTCACATTTGCACAGCCCTGGAGCTGATTCTGCTCTGCAGAAGCCCCCATTCCCTCTGCCAGGCTGGGGCTGAGCTGGCAGCTGCACTGAGTTATCTCCTGGCAGGCTGCGGTTGCCTGTGCTCTGTGGTCACAGAAGGAGTGGTGCTCCAGGGTGGAGACCCTTTCTTCGTTAATGCAGGCACAAAGAAAACATTAATAAAATCCACATTGGCAGGTATTTCAAAACAATAGAGATTGACAGGTTTTTCTGCTGTGCCCAGGCAAATAGGTGCACAACAATGTCAGCTCCTGTTACGTCACAGTAACAAACAGGACTCAAGCACGTCCCCGAGTCCCCTGGAGATTGTTTGGAAGGGTTTCAGGTGTCCACAGGCTAGAGAGTGACCACAACTGTGAATTTTCCTCTATGGCTTAGGAAAAGGTGAATTAACTATATCAAATAAATTTCACAGAGGGATGAACAGCAAAGAACAAGCCTGCAGACATACGCAGTTATTTCTTCTGCTTAAGCCACACATCAACTCTTCACTTCCTGTCATCCATGGAGGAGGACACTTGGTCTGTATTGAACCTTCTCTCCCTCCTGCTGGGCATCACTGGACTTGTGTTTGTCTTTAAACCTGAACAAGCCCACTGTTGGAAGAGTTCCTGTGTTGTCCTGAGCAGGCAGGACTTTGCCTTCAGGCAGGTGCCAGCACTTTCCTTCTTTATCAAACAAAGGGGAAGCTCAAATCAAAGCTGAGATTGCTTTGTGGAACCCATTTGTGATTTTTGAGTCTGATCCAAAGGTCACTGAAGTTAATGGGAGTCTCTGGTGATTTCTCTGGTATCCAGTCTGTGTTAATAAAGAAAAAGCTGCTAAATGCAGAGCAGACCTCACTCCTGAAAGCCACTGAACATCTGCATGGTGGATCTGCATGCCTTGTGCATGCCCTGTGTGAAGATGTGGTGGAAGCAACTGGGATGTGTTCTTCCCTTGTGAATGGAAATTAACTTTTATTGAACTTTCAGAGACAATAAGGAAAAGCAGCAAAGGAGGCTCTCATTCCTGAAGGTGAATAGTCTTATTGTTTTTAAATCTAATACTTGAAAACATATTCTCTTTTCTTTTTTATCCTGGTGTCACCTCATCCCAAACTCAGTTTTGCGGAGAAGCTCACCTCACTGTGCTGGAGGAGGAGGAGGCAGCTCTTTCCTGCAGGAACACCTTATCTCACGTGGCTTGGGTGCAGTTCCACCACTGAAAACTGCCAGCAGAGATAGCAACAATCCCAGTGAGACCAGGGCAGGCAGCCAAGTGTGCATAAGGCCAGGGAGGCACACACCACAGGTCACAGGGGTGGGAGCTCTGTGCAGGGACAGAGCTTCTCAGCGCCACTGGAGGTGTTCCATCTGCTCTGGGACTTGCTAGTGAGCACTTGCCTAGCACTTGGGGGATCAAGAATTTAATATGTGAGGGTTTTTATCAAGTATAATATTCCTATAGTGAAAAAAGAAAAGCCCTCTCAAAATTGTACTGAATAATCCAAGGCAGTTGGATAAAACAGTGTCAAAATATGTCTAGAATTATAGAATCATATGGATTGGAAGGGACCTTAAAGACCATCTCGTTCCAACCTCCTGCCATGCTCATCTGGCCATAAACTCCATGGTCAAGTGTCCTGGAGGAAAGAAAGCTACAGAGGATGCTAGGAAAATAGTGGTATGTCCTAGAGGAACTCTCCCAAAAGCTTTTCTTAGCAGAGTGATTCTGCTTTAAAAGCCAGTAGGGTGGAAGTGTTTATCTAAGAGGGTCAGAGGAAACACTTCACTTTGTTTTTGTTAATTCCTCATTGATGTAGTCTGAAAAACACAGGTTTTTGGGGAGGAGCTATTTTTTGTACACTGCAAAATTTATACCAAACCTTGGGCATAGATGCCTCAAGGTTTTACATTGCATAAAAAGTATGGAATAGGAAAATTAACTCGAGAAAATTTGAACTGTAAAAGGCATGGGAATTGATTTGATCAGTAATTAAAAAAAAGGTGTAGTGCTTTTTTTTTTTTTGCTCTTAATAAGCAGAGCCTGATCCTGCTTGCCATACCCAGCTCAGACAAAACTCCTGGATCTTTACTATAACACCCTTAAGAAACCTATTCCAGCAGATATACCTTTTTTATAATCATCAAGGTATTTATTCATCAACGTGATCAATCTCAAAAGCAATAAATGCTCAGATATGCTGTCTGTTTCAAATAACTTGTCCATGACTCACAAGGCCAGGTTGGATGGGGCTTGGAGCCACCTGATCCAGTGGAAAATGTCCCTGCCCATGGCAGGGGGTGGAACTGGATGGACTTTAAGAACTCTTCCAGCCCAAACCATTCCAGAATAGTGTGGATTGCACTTCCCCTTTTACAGCAAGGTCAGCAGAAGGTGGAAAGGATCTTTGAAGGGAGATGGCTGAAGGCACATAAAATTATGGTCCTGAGAGAAGATCTCTTCCCGTGTCCTGGAATGAGGGAAAGCACATATCCTCATGCTTTTGCTTGGTGCACTCCTTCACCAACATAAATAGCTGTGCTAAAGTATCTCAGAAGCAAACAGTGCAAGCCCTGGGTCCTGGAGAAGCATCACCACATCTCCAGCACAGAGCCCCCTTGGGAGGTGGGCAGCTCAGGGAAGCACAGCTCTGTTGGCTGAAAAATATTACTGTCAGCCCACCTGGAAATTCAAATCACAGCTCAGAGTGTGGCCTGTGGTGTGGGCTGTGCCGTTCTCAGGGGATTTTGATGTCCAGAAGGCTACAACTGAGGTCTGTGAGGCTGCTGTTACCCTTTGCCTCTGCTGTGATAACAGCTGCAGAGGTGATATTGGGTCACTTACGCAGGTTTCTTCAAGGTGTTGACGAGCTGCACGTCATTTGTTAGAAAAGCTGAGTGTTTGCTTTCCACATCAACACGTCATTCCCTCTGTGCCAAGGGCAGCAGCAGCAGCAGCAGTGTGTGCTGCCCTGTGTGAGCAAACCAGCTCTGCCTGTGACCATTCCCATGTGGCACTGGCCACCTGCAGCCACACCACGGCCCTGTCCCCTTCCAGATCAGGGTTCCCACATCCACACTGCCATCAGGAGAGGCTGCAGGTCTGGGGGACTCCCCAGAACTGCTCCCCAGTGGGCTGAAACGCAACTCTGCCAAGGCCACTGCAAGGAGTTAGCTGAGTTCAAGTCAATTTGTGTAGGCACAGGGTATGTGTGCTGCAGACACAACCACACCAGCTACTGGGAAAATCTTCCAGTATCCCTTTTTTTTAATGTTTCTTTGTGATGCCAGCTGGTAGAAAGGTTGAGTTGGTGAAACACAAGTGTATAATGGGATCCTTTTCACTTTAATGTGTACAAGCTTTGGCACAAGAGGAGAGCAAACAAAAAGTGACTGGTGATAAGAAGCTTCCCTGGATATTTATCCAAGTGATTTGTTTAGGTGGAGGCCTCTCTTTATTTGTTTTCTAGAATCACGTTCTTGACCTTTATCGGCATGAGGAATTATTTTTTAATTCAAAACACCTCATTCATGCTTAGCTCTGAGAAATATGTTCCATCACAGCCTCTGCCACTGTGGTGTGTGAATCAGCTACAAACCAGGCAAGCAGTGCCTCCATTTCCTGAGTGGGCACGAACAACTGGGTGGAAATTGGACATTTCAAGGCTGAGTGTTCAATTTGAGGCGTATTTGCTGTCTATTCAACCTGTCATTCGTGTGAGCTGTGTGTTTGATGCACGTTTCCACAACTCCACCACTCGCTGTGCTCCGGGAAGTCCCTGGGGAACACGATGTCCTGAGCACTGCTGAGCTGGGGGCAGAAAACAAATAAATCTGCTTTAGGTGCTTTGTGTCTGCTCTCAGGGCCTGCTTCTCAAATGGTGAGGGACAACAGGGGCTGCTGTGCACGCCTGACCACATCCAGGAGCTCTGGCACTCAGAAGCCATTAGGGAGGTAATTTCTTATTGAGCAACGGCATTGCTTTATGTCCAGGCAAAATTTTTGATCCATAGTGGTAAGAGATTTTTACCACCACGCTGCAGCTGGGTCCATTCATCACAGAGAGCAGCACGGTGGTGTGACTCTGTGCAATAACCTATAGAGTATCCTGAATATTCTGTGCAGCTAGTTCTGCCTCTCAGAAAGGATGCACCTGACTGGGAAAAGGCACATGAAGGCTACAGAGCCGTGGGGCTGCTCATGTTGAAGGGATGACCACAACTTAATCTTGAAAAATGACAGCCAAAAAGCCTTGTTAGATGCCTATGAAACCATGTCAGACATGGAGAAATTGTGCAGGGTTGGCCAGTAGTCAACAGGCAATTTGTCTCATCCAGTACAAGAAGCCCAGGGCATAAAATGAGGCTAAATTTGGCAGCTCCAATCATCACAAGCTGGTTCTTTTTCCCCCACAAGCTGTATTTAAGCTGTGGAGTTTATTGCCACAAGATGCTGTAAGCTGCTAAAAGTGTGCCTAGGTCTTAAAAAGTCGCTGGTTGTGTTCATGGAAGGAAAAAAAAATCCATTGAGGGTTATTAAAAGCAAGACATCATGTCTAGGTCAGAAAAGCCATAAGCAGTAAATCATTAGAAGCTAAAACAATATTCTGGGAACGTATCTCTAATTGCTGGTGTGCTTTCACAAAGTATCTGATTTCTTCTGTTACTGGGAACAGGCGAAATTTTGGTCTGACCTGGCCCAGCTTTTCTGGTGTTTTTTTTTCTGCTTTGTTTTCCCATGCCACAAAAGCCATAATTCTGCTGGTTCCGTGAGTCTTGTCAGCTCACCTAATCCCAGAGCAAACTGTGCAGGGTAGGGCCTGAAAACAGGCTGTGCCCTTCCTCCCCTGCCTCCCAGCTCTGCCAGCTGCACCAAGGAACTGTAAAGCCAGGTGATTTAATCTCACAGGAATTTTCTGTGGGAATGAGGGGAATATTGAGGCAGTGATTCTGCCGTGCATGGCTGAAACCACTTTTGGGTGCTGGTGGGGCTGTACTGGTGTGGGAGATCCTTTGTGTTTGGGACTGGGACATTTAGCAAGGAGATGGATTCACTCAGGAAAGCCCTGATATCAGGGTCACCAAGGAAAGACCTGAGGGGATACAGCTGAAGTCTTCAAAATCAACTGACTTTGGCATGCCTCCCTTTATTTCTGTGGATCCACAAGGCACACCCTGAAATTGTACTAAATCTATTTCTGAATGTTTTCAAAATAACCAGAGGCAGAAATTTCCACCATGACACTCTTCAACAGTTTTTTTATGAACTAAAATACTTCTAAAAAGGTATTCCTGGGGATAAATTTCCCAGTTGTTTTCTTCAGTGGAGCAAGCATGGTATTAAATTACAGGGAAGCTCAACTATTATCTCATACTTTTCTCTTTTTTTTTTATTATAGACTTTTTATCCACATGAATGATAAAGAAACTACAACAGAGTTAAATACCTTTTTTGATAACAGTGATTATATTCTTAATTACACTCAATATTAAATTGTAAAATATTTCCAGAGGAGTACAATCGTAATTCATACAGCAGGCAAAATACCAGAGGGGGGAAAAGGGACGAGGGAGGGGGGGTGTGAGAATCTCCAGACTGCTTTTAGAAAGCACTGTGTATGGCTAACGCTGCTCTATCCATCCATCCATCCGTCCTCCTGTCCATCCAAACGTGGTTCTGGCCCATCTGGTGAGATGCTCGTTTCCTTCCATAAAACAATCACTATTCCAAAGCAAAAGGTGAACTGGCAGATGTTGTCAGTGCCTGTGGCATTGAAAGGACCCGCAGTTCCTTTCACAGCTTATCTGCACGATTCAAAAGCATTTTTTTTTTTTTTTCTATCAAGCTCAATAGTCCTTCTAAAAACACAAAGACTTAAACTTTGGTACCACCAAAAAAAAAAAAAAATATCAAGGACAGGCATTTTTTTTTGTTGTTTTGTGTTTACTAATAAATGGCTGCTACATTCTATTTGACATGGTTGTCCATGATACTATGAGGTCACTTGTCCTTAGGTTCAGAGGAACCTGATTTTTTTTTTTTTATTTAGATCCCCAAACACTTCCATTTCACAGTCTATATACAAGTCAGGTTTCTGACTGGGTTATAACTTATAAGGTAACAGCTGCAAAAGCTCCTGTGCTTCTGGGAATTAAAAAAAATAAAAAGGAGAAAAAAAGAGAGAGAGAGAGAGAGAAAAAGCGTTATCAACATTCAAAGTTTGAGATACTCACAGAATTATGATATTTATTTACAACCCTTGAAAAAAGGACACACGTGAGTCCCCTGCTTTAGGGGCATCCCCTGAGACTTCGGTTGGGAGTATCTGTGGGGTCGTGTGGAAATACCCACAATAAAGGTGAAGTGCAAACTTTAATGGACTGCAGCGCCATTAAACACAGCCAGATCTGCTGTGGGAGGGAGCACAGGGCCCAGCAAGGGTGGCTGAGGGGCACAGGGCAGGAACTGAGGGGTTCTGCAAGGCAGAAGGGTCTCCACCCCTGGCAGCGCTGGAGGGCGGGGATGCGCGAACACATCTCCGCCTGAGGAGACTTTTCCTGCCCGGCACATCAAGGACCTGAAACTGCTTCTGAACAACAGGTTCTCCGCCCGGCTGGCTCGGCTTAAGCAGTTAAGCAACAACTAATCTTTCAAAAGCACCGCGGCTGCTCAGAGAAATGCCCGCTGTCTGCGGGGATGCCGAGCCGCTGGGAACCGCAGCAGCGTGGGGAGCGCATCCATCCTTCGCGCTCCCGGCAAACAGGCATGGAATGCTCGCTGCCGGGATGCCAGCACCGTCCTTCCAGGGACGGGGAGCTGATGGAAGCCCGGCGATGGGAGAAAACTTTTCCTGTCCTCCGATGCTGCCATCCTCAGGCCGGCTTTCATCGTGCATCCAGCGCTGCGGGCGAGGCGCTCGGGGCAGGACCCGCTGCTGCTCCCGAGCTGGGGAGGCTCAGGCGCTGTTTTATTCAGGGTGTTAATGTCGCTGAGCTTGTTTTAAATCAGTGCTCAGACGGCTGTAGACTCGATTGGAAAACTCTGGCAGTCTTATGCACAAGAGGGCAAAAGAGACCAGCTCGGTGCTTAGATTAATCTCCTTATCTCAGCGGGCAGAGCTCAGGGGCACGGATATTGGTTATCTGGTTACTCTGGACTCACTCCTACTGCTTTTATTTTTAAGAATAGTCTTCTTCTACAGCTCAGGCAAACCTCCATCATCTCTGCTATGAAACCCTTCTCAGATGTCCCAGACTCTCTCAAACACCTCTATTTTGTGCATTACTGAGATCTCTGTGTATGAACAGTTCTTTTTCTAATCCCCCTACTCCTCCTGGGGATTTTTTCAGTGAAAAAAAAAAAAGCCAGATTCTGTGGCACAACACAGTAGCAGGTCTACCAGCTTTTGGCATCTGTCTCCAATCCCTAATCTTCTTGTTGTACCATGAAAAAAACAAGAGAATGTAATTTAAATGTTAAGACTTCAGCACCTAAAACTGGAATCTCCCAGGGCACTGATGATGGAGGTGGTGTTTCTACTGAAGCAATGCTTTAAATAAAAGGAGGCCCTGAAAAATGTGGTTCTCAGTTTAGGAAGGCCCTGCACATGAGCAGCAGGATAATTCCCTTCTGTAGGACACTGAACTGCAGAACCACAGTCAGCAGAGTTCTGTGAAGCTCCAAAAATACACTGATGTTCTGCTTTTCCCTGGAGCTAAAGGAGTTCCACTAAGGGCAGAGAAACTCCTCCCTACCTGCACTGTGAACCATTTTCTTGCACTCTGAATGCCAAGGTATTTCCCTCCTTCCACTGCAGGTACACTGACCTTGATGATGCTTTTCAGTGTCAGGAAAAGCACATGCTCAGGTAATTGGAGTCATGGAATGGTCTGGGTGGAAAAGAACCTTAGAGATCCTCTCATCCTCCCCCTGCCATGGGCAGGGACACCTTCTACTATCCCAGGCTGCTCCAACCCAGCCTTGGGCACTGCCAGGGATCCAGGGGCAGCCACAGCTGCTCTGGGCACCCTGGGCCAGGGCCTGCCCACCCTCACAGGGAAGAATTTCTTCCTAATATTTAATTTTAAGCTACTCTCTTTCAGTCTGAAGCCGTTGCCCTTTGTCCTGTCACTACAGGAGCCACGGGTCAGCTCCCAACACCACCTCCCACCCCAGTGAAGCCTCATAATTCGTGCCACATGTGATTTATCAGCTTCACATTGTGGCACAACACCTGCACAGAGAGGGCTTTGGGACCAGAACCAGCCACATCAAACAACAGAATGATCCTCTTAATTCTTGCAGTGGCTGTGAAGGAAAACAGGCAGCCAGGTCAGGTGGAATGAAGTCTCTTTCTCACGAGCTCACCTTTTAGCTTTTGCTGAGGTGTGCACCGAGCTTTTCTTTCCTGATCAAGCTTGCTGCATAGGGAATCTGGAATGACACAGACACAGAGACACTGCTCAAGCCAAGGCTTGGAACATCCAAGCTGGAAATTCCTGTGAATGAAAGGTTTTGTCAGCCTTCCTGAAAACGGGGAGGAATTGTAGGGAACGACACCTTCAATACAAGGGTTGAAAACTCCTTGTGAAACCACAGGGAGGTTGAAGCAGAAATAAAACAAAAGTTATCAGGATTAAAACAACAGAGAGAATCTTAAAATTCAATGTAAAGCATGCATTCTGATGCTCTGTTTTGTATCAGAGGCTGACAAAGGGTAAAGCCACCTGTGAGACCATAAAAAATCAGCTGTCGGTGACAGATCAGGCAATGCACACTGATCCCTGCACAGCCAAAATACAGCAGGCTGGGAGCATGAGACTTCATGTATTTATATCCCCCTAATTAGGAAGTTCATAATAGTTATCTCCAACTTGCACCAATCTGAAGGGAAGCCACTGAAGTGGAACAAATAATTAAAGAAAAACAGGGAACATGGGCGTATTAGGGAACACTGTTATATTTAGAAACAAAGTGGGATGGTGTGTTCATTGGCCACTGGGAATACATTACAGGGCTGCTCTTCTTCAGTGCTGGGCCTTCAGAATGCAACAAAACTAAATTGCTCTGAGATTTCCCCATAGCTGGGAATCCAAGTGGCTACAAATTCTTTGATGATGACTTTTGGAGGGGCTGCTGGAGGAATTCAGGCTGGGAGAGCTGAAAATGATCTGTCCCTGCACTCCTAGGTGCTGCTGCATGCTGAGCTGACCTGCTTCTGCTGCCAGGCACTCCAGAATATCCTCACAAATAATGTCAAATATGCTACTGCAGGCTGACAATTACGTCAGCTGAATACAGGATCAGGGCCTTAACCTGCACAAACAGCAGAAGGAACAGATGGGCAAATGCAGAGAGCTGAAGGAACCTGCCCCACACACCTTCACAAAGTGAATTTGCATCCATGTCCACTGACCCCACAGGTTCCTGTACACCCCTGCTTTGGTTTTGAGCTCATTATGCCCACAGAGGATGTTTTTGTGAATTGTGCCCAGCCTGCCTCTGAGCTGGGGTAAAGAACAATGCCTGCAAGGACACTCAGAGACTTACCCATCTCTGCCTACTTTAATAAGGAAAAGAGGAGAGAAGGATCACAATGAGAGGAAAGAGATGGGCTTTTGAAGGATGAGAGTGAACCCTTCCATTCCTTGGAAAAGGGGGTCAATCTGAATGGAAGCAGCAGTGTCTGTGGCTGAATGAAAGCAGAAACCTTTCACAGGGGCACACTGCTTCTCTTCTACACAGCCCTGGAAAAGGGAAAAAGTGTGTGCACGAACCACTGATGACCAGAAAAGACCAAGATTCCAGGTGTTTTGCCTGACTACTCTTTTAATCCCTTCCCTTAACAGAAGATAATAGGTATCAGGAAACTTGTGGCCATATCCCCCCCAAAAACCAGAGCTGTCCCCTCCACCACAACCCCAAAAACAGCTTCCTTCAAGACACAGGGCTTGCAGAGGCTGCAAAACTCCCTTCCCAGCTACAGCAGGGAGGGGGCTGCAGAGAAGCTGCTTCCCTGATCACCCCTGGCCATGGTCTGGATGCAGGAGGGAGCCACAAACAAACTGCACAAAATAAAATCAGCACGTTCCATCTGGGACCCGTGGTGCCTCACCAGCTGATTCCTGCCTCTCTCCCACTCACGAAGGCCAACTTGGGTTTGCATGGCCACAAATTATATAGGACATCTCCCAAGCTGTACTGACCTAGATAATACAACGGGGGTACGTTCTGTCAGAAATTAACTGTTCTTAATCCACTTCTCTGCTATATTTGGCACACCGGCGTCTTTCTGATGCGTGTTGTTTTACCTGATCTCCTGGCAATAGATGACAGTGGGAGAGGTGGCTGCTCAACAGGGAAATGATTACTTTCTCCACGAGTTAAATCACCTGCAATGTCATCTTCTATTTCTGTCGTTGTCAGGGCATTTTGTAACCCCAGTGCTGTGGTGGAACGGGATTTAGGGCTCTTCAGGGCACAAACAGTCCTCCCTTTGTGCGTCCATGGGGGCTGGTGTGATGAGGGCAGGATGAGAACTCAAAAGGGCACAGGGGTGCAAAGGGTGGCCCTTTTCAAAGGGTGTACAGAAATAACAGTAGTTTGGTTTCAAGCAGAAAAAAACCCTCCAGTTTCTCATGACCAAGTCCTCATTAGTAAGAAATACAATGAGAGTAGAAGAGAAACCCCAAGAAAAATGCAATGTGGACACTGAGTCCTTTTTCCTACAGGATGACTCCAGTCTAGTCCTGGTACCCGCTAGGAACTGGAGCACACTCCTGTGTACATTTCTGGAATATATCCCCTCTCATTCCAGCTGGAAGGAACCCAGCCAGCAAGCCCTGAGCCTGCTCCACGACTTGAACCAAAGCACAGGTAATGGGCAGGACTGGGGAGTCATTCCTGAAGTTCCTGTCTGGTCCTTGTTATCCACACTTGGACACCAAAGAAGCTTCAGCACACCATCCTCTTTCAGAGGCTTCACCTCTGCATCCCATCTCTGCTGGGGTACACAGTGACCCATCACCCTGCCTTCTGCTGCCTAGAAAAAGTATTTTGCACTCAGGGAGTAGCAGGGGCTGGCTTGTGGCTCTCTGCACATCCACACCCATTTTTGAACTGAATTTCTGCAGATTATAAAGCAAAGGAAGCTTTCTGCTTAAATTTTCACAAGGCATCCTTTTCATAACGTTTGAATTTACTGGAGAAAAAGGCACAGCTCCATCCTATCAACCCAAAGCATGTCCACAAGTATTGCCAAGATACAAGGTTTGCTCACCATTCTTAAAAAGAAAAATAAAATTAAAAAAAGCCAACAGCAGGGAATAAAATTCTGGTGAAAACAGCTCACTTTCCTGCACACAGTCAGGGATGAGCCTTTTCAGGACACAGGACACAGCGTTCCAGAAATGTTCTTTTACCTGTCATTGTGTGTGTGTGTGCCTGTGAGCAAGCACTTCAGCACAAGATGCCACTCAAGAAACCCGAGAGCCATTCTGCTGAAAAACTGTTTGCATTCTCACCAAGGTCAACCATGCCGAGCTGCAGCACTTCAGGCTGAGCACAGAAATCACAAATGGCACTGAAGCACTGCCATTCCCCATTTCCTGTTTGTGAGAAGGGAGGCAGGCACGCAGAGACCGAGGTCTCCACACACAAAAATGTGTGTGCTTCTTGTTTGGATATTGAATGCATCAGCTGAACAAAAGCACCAGCTCTCAGTAAACAATGCAAAGTAAGAATTAAAACTACGGGTGCTCTTCTGAATTACAGTGTGACCCAGAAGAACATGCTCTCATGCCTCTGAAGATTTACCAACATCACCACATGGTAGATTTTGTTTTTCTTCTTTTAAGCATTCCTTGCCAATCTTTAAGGATCAGGGTGAAAGATGATGCAGAGATGGAAATCAGTTTTGCAGAGAGATAGTTCCTGATTTATTTTATTGCCTGACTCTGAAGAACAGAGTTGATTTAAAGGAGCACGGAGAGCAGAAAGCCATAAAACACAGAGGAGTTCCAGATGGATCCACTTCTGAGCTCTGAACATTATTATCAGCCCGAAGTGAGGCTGGTAAGGAGGAAGTCAGTTCACGGGAAGCATAACCTAATTAAAATACCCTAACAAAACCAAACCAGCATTTTTCACCTAATCTGGAAAGATAAAGGCCTGCCTGAGTGTTTCACATTTCTAACCCGCCTCAAAAACCTGTCACCTTTTACCCCAGTGTAAAACTACAGCGATCTAAACCACAACGGGTGATGAACAGCACCTGAGCTTTTCCTGATGCATAGGTCACCACTGAGACCAACACTTCCTGAGAACCCACAAACGACTTGTAAGGCACCTCTGAGAGAAAATTAAGAAAAGCTGCTCTGTTTGCTTAAATTTGGCTTAAATTTCCTGCTTGCTGTTCTACTTCCCCGTGGCCATGTTTGAGAGGGGTTCATGAAAACATTAAAGCATGAAAACATCGTGCTGGCAATGCTGCTTCTGATATTTTTCTCTCACCAGGCAGCTAGGAAGAAAGATCATGGTTTTAAAATTTGTTCCACCAACACTGTTGCTCAGAAGAAAATATCAGACAGATGCAGAGTCTCAGGCAGGAGATGACTTGATCCTTACAGTGCTGGGCTGTCCCAGCAGATGAGTTCTGGTCTCACTGGACAGAAACAAAAAGTTCTAAAGGCAGGTGAGCCCTTCTAAGGCTGTGTCATGTGTCCATGTCAGAGTTCACCCCATCCTGCTGGGCAGCAGTTCCTTCTCACTGGCCCTTTCTGTACAACCCAGTAACAAAAGCCACATGAGCCTCAGAATCTCAGGATCTTTTAGGCTGGAAAAGATCTCTAAGATCATCAAGTTGAACCATTCCTCCAGCACTGCCCAGCTCAACACTGAGCCGTGTCCCCAGGTGCCACATCCACAAGGTTCTTAAACCCCTCCAGGGATGGGGACTGCAGTACTGCCCTGGACAGCTGACCCTATTGCTTGACTGTGAAGAAATTTTTCCCTAAAATCCAGTTTAAACCTCCCCTGGCATGACAGGATCCACAAGCAAAATCCATATTTTAGATTTGATCTCCACGTGTACACCCCATACTCGGCCAGTTTGGGAGACAGCACTTTGCAAGAGGAGGAAGAGAAAAATGTATTCAGTGTTCTAAGATCCATTTTCTTGTTAAATAATGGTGATTGATTGTTCCTTAACACTCGGCCCAGAACCTGGCACAAACAGGTTGCAAAACTTCCTGATTGCTGCTTCAGACACCCTCAAAACTCTGAAAACTGAAATGCAGGAAGTTCCACCAGGACATCAGAAAGAAATTCCTAACTGGAACAGTCTGCATGGAGAGGCTGTGGAGTCCTCCTCACCGGAGGTATTCAAAACCTGCCTGGAAAACTGCTCTGAGCAATGTGCTCTGGGGGATTCTAATCGAGCAGGGAGGTTGGACTAGGTGGCTTCCACTGGCCACTTGCAGCCTTATTCTGTGATTCTCATCCAAACTAATGGCCACACAACACCCTGCTGCTCCAGCAGCCTGCTGAGCCCGGCTGCCTCCAAAAACCCAACATCCACCACTGCAGATGTAAGACAGCAGGACCCACCCCGTTATCCCACTGACCTGAGCCTTACCCCTGGCTTTCGGGAAGTCATAAAATATTATTATTTTTCAGTTCCGGGGCGGACAGGGCAGCAGAACGAGTCCGCACTGATCCAGCCCTGCTTTAAGCCAGGCTTAGAACGCGGAGTTACCGACCCGCGGCGCTGCAGTGGCGCCCGGCGGGCGGCAGAGGGCGCCCGCGGGCCGAGCTGGGACGGGTCGCTCCCAAAACGGGGCAGAATCTCCCCAAAAAACGGGACAAAAAGCGTCATGGCCAGTGTTCACCACCGCCTGGACACAGGGCACGAGCTTCACCTCAGGCTGCAGTGAGTGCTGGCGATAGAAAGCTTCCAAATGCAATCATATTTCATTGATTTTTTTTTTTGTGATTACGTTCACCTTGTATTCCAGACATTCCCAAAACAGCGAACACACTGGGTCAATTTATTTTAAAGTCTGATTGCTCAGTTCAGGGTGAGTGAAACCATCACTCTGGCTAAACCTGCCTCTGGTGCCCACAGTTACAATAGATCAGGGAATCACAGAATCATTTAGGTTGGAAAAGCCCTCCAAGACATTCAAATCCAACCATTTCCCCTGCACTGCCTAACCCACACTAACCCATGTCCCCAAGTGTCACGTCCACACGGCTCTTAAATCCCTCCAGGAATATTCAGGAAGGACTAATTTAAGTTGTGTATCTTCAGCAGTGAGAAGAGACAAAAAATCCCCTGACTCCAGGCATCAATATCGTTTGAGAAACAATTTTTTAAAGCAATCAAGCCAAGTTCTGTGCCTAGTTACATCAGTAAATTTTGAGGTTACTACTACAAAGACACACATCGATGAAGGTCTAAGTAAAACTATGGTTTTAGTATGTATCAAACACTTCTGCTTTTCTCTTTGCACTTCTGTGCTAACAAGAACATTAGGGTAAAGCCCTGTTAAAGTAGGAGTGCAACATTTCAGGTACAAAATAAAAGCCTAACTGCCCCAGTTAAAAACAAAACAACAACAGCAATTAAACAAAAAAAAATCAAAAGCAGCCACGCTTTTTTGTGTATTCTGCACCAAAAGCTTTAATTCATCCATGCAATAACCCAGGAAGGCCGATGCAGTTCTATCATTACCACATTCAGTTCATTAATCTTAATTCTAGGTATAAACATACAAGATTTATTCCCATGAATGAATTAAAGCAACTGCAGGGATTATCACCTCAAAAGTGCTGACTCCATTTCAGTTATCAGCCAAGACATCTCTGAAGATTCCTGCACCCATCTTGAACAAACACACTCGTTATTCGCAGCAGTCTCTTGGTTTTCCATACAAACACCTTTTTGTCGTTCTCACTGATCACAACCTGCCCCACAAATATGAGCATAAAGGCTTGCTGATGATTTGACAACATTTCTAATAGCAATAATTAAACTCAGGATTCTGTAGTGAGTGAGGAAGTCCTGACGTGTTGGTGCAGCACATTAAACGCTGGAACTGTTACTCTGTAAGTACATTCAGACATCTCTGTTAGACGATTAAGTGATTCTTAATCTGTCCATAGCACACGTCAGTAAGTGAAAAGGGTGTGAATTACTCTATCATATTTCTTTTCCTGCCCAAAAACATCAGGAAAACCACCACAGCTGGTTTGCTGGAGGTCTCGGGTATCCAATTCCAGGGAAAACATCCCAGCTGGACCACAAGGTGAATGGGAGAGGTGCTCCATTCTTCCCCCGGGAGGCAGAGTTAGTTAGCTCCAAGTCCAGCTGATGCAAGACATAAAGACTGGGGTGGGCCCATAAATTTTATGCTTAAAAGTGCTTTGCAGCTGGAAATCCAACTGGTCACCTGCCTCAAGTCCAAAGCAGCAGGGGAAGTGCTTTTGGGAATGGCATCCTGATTAGAATTTTCTGCAACAACAAAATTCACAGGTCAAGTCAAACTTCCTGCCTGGCACCAGGACACAAAGTGGGACACTGTACAACTGGACACATTAAAGGAGAAGAGTGGAGACCAGCTGCAAAGAAACACACAGAGATGTTCTGGACTTGATTTTCCTCCACAAACAACCTCTTTCAAACACCCTCCATCTCTCATTGAAATCTCTGAAGTCAGCAGGAACGGGGCGCGTGGACGTTCAGCAGCTCTAAAAATAAGGCCAGTCCTAAATGCCTCTCAACATCAGAGCACAAGTTTGACAATCCTGGCCTTCAGCTTTGCTTCTATGTCCTAACCCATCAATTAGAAAATGACAGCACCAGGAGGCTGGGCAATGCCTTCTCTGCACTAGTGATGAGCAGAAGGAAAACTCCGATGGGGAAGCACGGGGCTGATTTGGGGAAGTGGGAATATTGGCCAAATTTGCCCCCAAAAAACTCCAAAACCCTGTGGAGCAATGTCAGACTGATCACAGAGAAAGCACCAGCAAAGCAAGCATGAGCTGACAGCCTCACCATGCTCTTGAAACCACACTAAGCACTATTTGAGTGTGGAGCAGCCTCCCATGCTCCAGCCCCTTTGCTTGCACCGCATTAAGAATGTCAAGTTTTCAAAACAACGCAGTTGAATGTGATGATCTAGAGCTGCACTAACACACAGGCAAAATCCCTCTTGGTTTTAAAACAACAAGCAAGAGACCCAACAGCAACGTGTGCCTGCACTGAACCGTGTTTTGGCAACTTGATCCTTTACTGCTGAGTTAAGCACTTCTTCTAGCGTCTGAAATGAGAAAAAAAAGGCACATCCTAAGGTTTATTTGCCGGTGAGAAGCTGGGATTGAGCAGATTCCCTACCGAGGGCTGAAATGCACCTCTTGGCAACTCACACGAGGTAGAAACATTGAACTGCTTAAGGTTTACTGATTCACTCCTCTCTGCAGAAGCACCTCTCCGTGTTGAGCCAACACATTTTGTTCAGTTGAAACATGAAGGCCCATCTGGTTACTGCACGGAAGTAAATCTCCAGGTAATTAGGCTTTAAACCAGCTGAGAACTGCCTGTTTACCTCTTGCTAAGTGTACGGCAATAGGAGCTCGGAAATGGTTCATCTGCATGGCTCACGAAGGGAAAGTTCGAGGTGTGGGCTTGAAAAACACAAAGCAGCAGCTCAAGACATTTTTTAGTAGGGAAAGGAAGCTTACGATTTGTAGCTGCTGCACCATTTCTTCTCTGTACGCCAGCTCCCGCTTCATCTGGTCTTGAAAATTATCTGTATGAGAGGGAAAAAAATGAAGGGGCAATAATTAAAACAGAGACCACGCGGTAGAATTGATACAAATCAAATTAAATCAAACCCAGTCACTACTGAGGAACCACAAAAGTCCTTCACTCAATTAACACATATGCCTAACAAATCCTTTTCTAATAGGAGACAAGACTGACAACAGAAAAAAAATGTGGAAAAATTAGATTTCACTACTTTCCCCCATCAGAAAACGTAGGATGCTAAGTTTTTTATTCCCAGCTATTTTCATCCACGGGCAAGGCTCTGCAGTCATTAGTCAAACTTCTGCAAGCCCTGGAGAGAAGTGCAAAAACTGCTCCTCTTTGCTTTGGCATAAATCTGTTGACATCCACAGCGATGTCCAACATGTGAGAGGAGAGAGCGTTCAAGGATGCGGGGTTTGATTTGTGGTTTGTAGCATTGTGCTGACGGCTTTGAACACAACTAAAGCTCCATAAAGAGTGACGTGGGATTTGGAAGGGAAAAGAAGTCTTTGAAAGAGAGATTCTGGGCAGCTGGGTTACAGCACAGGCTGGACCTTCCTGCTCCAGTAGATCCTCCTTCCCTGATTTTCCTCCTAAATGAGCCATTTCGGACAAAGCTTCATTTGGTAGAAGATTAATTGATGCTCTGTATTCCATAACATTCCTGTTGGAGGGTGGGAAAAAGAAAAATACAAACAAAAGTATTGACAGGAACCAAAGAGCTGCCTGGTGGAGATCTGGGTGCAAGGATGTGCTATTAAATGGGAGAGGAAAGAAAACCCATCCCAAACAGTATCATTTTGATTTGAGTAACAAATTCTGGAAGAAAGAACAAAGGGGCAGAGCTCTGTCCCCCTTTCAAATAAGATCTTTGTCCCCTCTGTATGACAAGCTAAAGTTGTTTAAAAGGAAAGGAGGCAGGAAAAGAGCAATGAAACAAAGAAAGAGTGACAAATTTTGGCAGGTTGAAGCCATCAGGAGTCCAACACAACCACACTGGAAAGGACATGGCAACATTATCTCAATGAAGTTTTTCAGATTTCCAGTAAATTCCTACAGAACTTGTAAGCCTATTTCCTCTCTTCCAATTTGCAGAAAAGTAAGCCAACAAAAATAAAGCAGATGTACAATTTCTCTTTTCCTAGCCCCCTCAAAAAGCCATGCAGTATAAAAAGCAGGACAAAGCAGCACAAAATGCCTCCTGTCCTGGTGACTGAAGGCTGATAGCTACAACTGAGGTCCTCCAGCTTCACTCTGAGTAGGCTTTAAGGAGAAATTTCCCTTTTTTTCCTTCAACACTTTCCTCCCAGCTGCCTCTTCATGGGCTCATCACCTCTCCAAACAAGCAGCTCAGGGGTCCTGCTCAGCCCAGCACAGCAAATGTCCAGGCTCACACTGGAAATGGGGTGTTAATGGCAGGGACAGCGCTTTTTTCTCCGGCTGCATTTATCCGAGTCCAAACGCTCGCAAGACAAAGCCATAAGCGGCACCCAGGAGAAAAGATATGAATATTTAAATAGCTTTCTTAACACAAAATTAAATACTTTAAGTACCCAGACTGCGTCTCCGCCATTTTATTGCCGCGTTGTTTAAAATGCAGACGGACAGAACGCGGAGCAGCCGGCACCGAGGGTACGGACCAGAGCAGGGCTTCAGGAGAGCACCATGAAGAGATGCTGCCATTTCCATCAGGGCAGTAAAGACTTTTGACTTTCTTCATGTGATCTGATTTATTTTATTTTATTTTATTTTATTTTATTTTATTTTATTTTATTTTATTTTATTTTATTTTATTTTATTTTATCGATCTCTGCATTGAGAGATCTTAAAGGCAAAGGGAAATTTCACCTGCAGCTTTCAGGCGCAAAAGCGATGTGGAAAATGCAGCAGAAGACAAGGTCTTGATGTTTTATAAATTATCAAAGTCTGTGTTTCAAGCAGGTACAAGAAGCCACAGAGAAGGGTGCAGCACAGCACTGCTAAGAGAGCTTGCAAATAAACTCAGCTCTTATTTAACAGTGACTTAAATGAGAGAACTCTGAAACCAAACACCATCTACTGCACAGCCCTGATGTGGCTGGTGACTTGATGCTGCGAAGGTATTAACACCCCAAATGTGCTCAGTTCCAAGTGGAGAACCCAAAACAGGTGACTTTGGAGTCAACTGCAGGTAACCTGACAGAAGCATTTTCTAGAGAGAAAAAGAATTGCCTTCCACGTCTCACATGCTGCCTCCCAGCTGAAGCAGGGATGAGTCTCCCCCTATTTCAAAAACACTAATAAGACTTTAAAGTCGAAGTTTTATTTAGCCTAACAGTGCAAAGGACAGGGAGAACCATCAGAGAATGACCCTGGCAGTGTGTTTTTGTCCTGGGCAGCTTTAGGGCTGGCACAGAGATGCCACCTGACTGGGACACAAACCCTGTTACCTGCCTGCTCATCAGGTCCCTCCTTCAGCCTCAGGTATTTCCAAACCACAATGAATCCATCAGTACAATTTAAATTTTATCTCAGCTTTCCTTTAGTTGCATCTCCAAAGACTTCTCCCCCTGGCTCCTCCCTGCCCAAGGCACCAATACCATTCTAATACCTGACCTGAATCAACAGCCCTGTCCAGCAGCAAGATCCTGGGGCAGCCTCCCTCTCCTGTGCCAGAACGCTGCACTACAGGACAAAACACCCTTACCTGGATTTACACTAATTTGCTTTACAAAGACTGTTTTTTTCTTGTTTTATTACATGCGGAGGAGGGGTGGGATTTTTTGGTAAATCTAAATCTGTAAATAGGCTTTACGGTCACTTGTAGGTATGGTTTATAGCACATTATCTGTTTTCTATTTTAATCCTGAAGAAAATTGACCACTACTTTGTGGTACACTGAAACCACATATTTTTCAAGCCAGCATACAGCAGCCACCACTTCCTTGGTCGGCTGCACTTGTTCTTTTCTTTTATTTGAATTGTATTTCATGTGGTTTAATCGCAGCGTTTATTTACATGGCAAAGACAGAGCATTAATTTTACTGTAAAAGAACAGAAGGATAAATAAGAGACTTGAATGGCAAAAGTCCAAGATGCCATTTTGCCAATACCACACAGCAGCATTTTGAGCTCCACGAATTGTTTGAAAATTACCTCACCCCCAAACCCAAGCAGTGACTGGATTTATTCTGAAGGATGAGGTTATGCTCCTTTCATTAATCTCTGTATCATGTCAAGCAACTCTTCTTTATTTATGGAGCAGCCTACATATTTCAATACTCAGGCTAAAGATGCAGTCATTCCCAGAGTCCTCGCACTTCCTTGCTTCCCTGAGCTTACCTATCTGATGCTACAGAAAGGGGACAAGCATATTTTCTTTAAACATGAGGAAAATGCTGTCTTGTTCCCACCTTTTCCAGTGGGACCATCCTGATCCAGGTGGGATTTCTCCTGGAAGGATCCTTCTGCCATTGCTCCAGTGTCATTCAAATGGTTCCAGCCAAGGGGGCTTTTTCCATACCCCTCTACAGTCACCCAGACTTTGTGGCATCTTCACAGAGACCCTGCTAGGTGCCCATTTAGTTTTACTTGGGATGTGCCCTGCGCATTCCCTCACCCTGGGCAGCACCACCCTGCTCAGCGGCCGTGGGGAAAGGGCCATTTCAAATGGCCTCTCCCAACAGCAAAAATCCAAGCAGGTATTTCTGCTCCTAAAAAGGCCAGATCAATTCTCCAGCTGGAACCTCCTGAAAATGACTATTAAGAACCTCCTGAAGATGAGGATTAAGCATCTTATCTTCAAAAGCCCCTGAGGTGTGTGCTAAGACCACCAACCTCACCGTACCCCACGAGGCCCCAGACGCGTTTCTATCTCCTCACTGTTTTCAATGCTACCAAAACTAGCAGAATGTACACCAAAACAAACATCCAGCTTCATGTTTTCCCTGCCAAAGACTTGCTTGGGCAGCTGCAGAGCCCCAGCAGAAGAGTCAATGTAGAACCACGCAATGGTTTGGGTTGGAAGGGACCTTAAAAATCACCTTGTTCCAACCCCAGGGACACCTCCCACTGTCCCAGCTTGCTCCAAGCCCTGCCCAGCCTGGGCTCAGCAGAGCTAAGCCCAAGATCACAGCGGCACAACTGAGAACCTCTCTCATTTTACCAGCCTGGCAACAACCAACCATGCACACACACGACACCAAAACCACAGATTTTGTGCCTTACTGAAGACTGGGAAAGACGCGTTTCCTTTCAACACCTGGAATTCCTGCTCCAGCCTCCTCCGTAGGTCAATCTGCTCAAACAGAACCTTCTGGAGCTCCTCTAACAAAGAGAAAAAAGTGGTTTTGATAATCTGTATAAATAATTCTTGAAAGAACAGTTGCAGAGCAATTCATTACTCTAAGCCAAAATATTTTAGCGCTTATTAAAAAAAAAAAAAAAAAGTGTTGCATAGACCTACCATAGATTTTGTGCAGAAAGCCATGAATATAAATCAATGTAATATATTATTTTAAAGTATTATATTACAGTGTCATGTATTGATTGATATATATGCATTAATCTCAATTATATCCACCCAAAGGTCCATATATTATTCATATGTTACTTGACAAGCTTAAAATATGGTGCAGAACAAAAGTGCCCCCTATTATCCTCATATTCTATTAAAACAAAGAGCAGTTTTATAATGTAAGAGGCCCTTATTTATTTTACCTTTCCCCATATTTTCCACATCCTTCTTCAGAGAATGAGGTGAATTGGTTTCTTGTGTGTGTTCTCCTTAAAAAAGAGAAAGAAAATAAAGTTATTGTTTTACTGATAGTGCTTTTGCCAGTGCTGTCCTTACTCCACATCTGCCTCAGAGAATCTGGAGAGGGGAAAAAAGGGGGGAAAATTATAAAGAAAGAGGGAGATTGAGTTTTATCTACAAATTTCTGGGTGCATAGCACAAATATTTGCAAATCCATGTTTTTTTCTAGCTCAGTGAAGTGTCTGCCTACAGCATGGCCTCTTGCAGACAACAGCTGATGTCTCCTCCATACTCCTCTTGCTGAGATGACTGCTCCTTTCCCTCTAACCTCTCTTGAAGATGCTGCTATCTGAGAATAACTGGGAGCAGGCAGAGAAAAGGGAAGATCCTTCTCTTCAGTCTCATCTCTCCTCCTCTCAACGGGAGGCCCGTGCTCTCCATCTGGGCAGGACCCTGTCCCAAAATCCACAGGAAAAAATGCCCTTTTTGCCTTCATCAGCTCTTCAGCTTTATCATCTTCCAGAGCTCCATGGCATGGGTGTGTTGCACCTGGATATAATTTATATCCAGCTGAGATAAAATTGACATTAGTGGTATTTGCATGGAAAGGATGCAGCTCCAGGGTCAGCCAATCGAGGGACTCCTGTCTCAGGTTGCTCACATCAACTTCTATGAATTGCTTCTATAAAAAGCTATGAAAAACTTTCTTAAAAATAATAAAATACCACTTTAGCTGAAATTGATGTGAGATTTTGTGTTATTTACAGCTGAAGTGGAAATTGACTCTCAATAATTAAGAAAATATTTGGTAAATAAACAATTATTGAACTAATTGGATTAATTCTTGTTTTAGTCCAGCCAGTAAATACACATCATTAACTCTACTGATAAGTAATCACAAGAGACAAGAGATGTAAATCTATTCATTTATGTAGCTGGAAGAGAGGATCATGGAGAAAACATCTTGGTTTTTGATGTTTCATTTGGTTTTGCTTTTTTTTAAATAAAAATCCATAGCACTGAATAGGTCATCGGACAACAGACAACAGTTACTTTAAAAATTATTGTGTCATCGCCATAGGCTAATTTTAAAGTTGAACTGGAAAGTCTTGTAAGAGATGCAGTCAGAAATCTTTTTTCAAAACATTTGTTTCTGTTTTTAAAAATCGATGCAATCCTATATCCAGTAAACCTTGAAGTTATAGCACATGAAACCTATCCAATAGCTCTGCATTTCAGCATCTCCTCTCTCTTCTTTTTCCTTGAAAAAAAAAAAAAAAAAAAAGCAGAAAAGCAACCACTCATTCAGGCACATACATTTACACAACTGGTATTTGGTGCCAGCAATTCCATTTTAAAAACTTGTTTGTGTAATGTGGTGGTTTAGAAAAAAAAGAAAAAAAGAAAATTTTGTGGGATATTTGGTATTTTCTGCAGGTAAGCTGTCTCACCACAGCAGAAGATACAGCAAGCTCAAAAATGTATCACCTTTTGGGCAGTGGTGTGAGGAGTTTCCACAATGTAAAATGGGTTTGTTGGTTTGTTTTTTTTTTTTTAAGCCGGCATAATTCTTTTTTAAACTGGACGGCTAAAAAAACAAAACATTTTGTCATATAAATTCGGGTACACTGAACCAACAGGGAGGAATTTAAGTTTAAGAAGGGTGAATTTGTTGAATTATAAATACTAGCATATCCCCAATCCATTTCTTCCATTGAGGCATCCCTTTCTGAGCGGTTTATGTGCAATTTTGGGGGAAAACAAGCTCACAGACAGGAGGTAACAGGATTTTTCAAGGAGGAGGAAGGGAGAGGGGAAGACACCAGAGCATGGTGATGATGCAGCTCTTTCCCACTTGCTCGGTTGAGCTCCCAGGGCCGTTGGGTTTGAGGTTGCTGACTCGCTGGGACAGAAAGAACTGCATCAAAATGAAAATAAGGGCATGCAGCATGAAGAACAACTTCCCCAGCATCTGCAGCCTCCCTACTAAGCTACTGAAAAGGTCTATTAGAAAACCTTCCATGCTTGCACCTCAAATAAGTAAAGAATGGGAGTGGAAAAAAGGGGGTATTTAAAGGCAAAAGCCAAGATACATGGTTTTAACGAATAATTGCATTTCTGAACTGTTTTCTGATGTTAAAAAAAAAACAGAACTCGACATTATTATTATTATTATTGTTAACAGCAACAATAATCAGATGGGTTTCACCTCTCCTGTCCCCCTGAAAGTGATAATCAGGAGCCTGCTCTTCTCTGTTTTTCCATACTTCCCAGAGGCCTCATCACGCGTTGTGTACTGTTCTACCTTAATTGAAAGGGAGGAGGTATTGAATATTTAACCAGCTTCCCTTCTCTTAAATGTTAATTAAAAGCTAAATAGGTGTTTAAAAACAAACAAACAGAAAGCCCAAAGAATCTTAATCAGTCTAAGAAAAAATCACTTCTCCTCCTAATAGCTCCACCATAACTCTCCTGGGCCTTGTCTGCACAAAAACTTGCAGCATTTACAGCAGCAGGACTGAAAGCTGTGCCACCCCCCAGTATGGACAGGGAGATTTCCTTTAGGAAAGGCTATTCCAGTTTGTTCAGAAAAATCACCCATCTCTTGGATAGGGGGAAAGAGTGTGGAATATTTACAGGGCATCTAAACTGCCTCAGCGAAAGCTTTGGGTGCCTCTGTTCTCCCCCACGAGCTCAGGTGCACGTTGTTTTTCTGGAATAAAGGTAAAAACAGCTTTCTTAGCCTAGAGTGTGAACACCCACCCATGGAAGGCACCTCAAAATTGCTCAGAAATTGTCACAGTGACAAACAGAGGTCTCAGGGTGGGACGTTGGCACAACCTCAGCTCCTGCGGTGCCGCGATTTTGTCAGCTCTGCGTCCACCGGAGTGCTTGAGATTTGAATTTTTAACATCTGAGCTTTTAACGTTTCTGAACTTATCCTCCTCAAAAGAAATGCACTTTGACCTCACTGTAAAAAAAAAAAAAGTCAAGCCAGACATAGCCAGGTTACCCCTTCCTGCTGTGCCACCTCCTGCAATCCTTCCCCAGGAAGCTCTCGGAGCGCTCTCCGAAAAGCAGATAAAAAATTCCACTCTGTCCCAGACAGCTCAGCTACTCCAATGTCCTGATTTGTCCAGCACAGAGCATGGATGGTCTGGGAATATAACTGCATTCTCCACCCTGTGCCTGGTCCCCAGCTTTGTGCCCTCCACAGCCCTGACCACGCCTGAGGTTTCAGACCACATCGTGCAGAACCATCTCCTCTTCCTCTTCATCCCCGTTATTCCTGGACAGCCTCTGTGCTCTGCAGAGCACACCACATCTGCCAAAAACTGTGAGAACCACGGCACTCCTGGCCCATCATAGCTTAAAAACCCACCAGTATCTTCAGCTGGAGAGAACGCTGTCTGCACACACAAAGACCACAGCAAAAAGTTGCTGCTGTCTCCTGGATATAAATATATAGATATATATACATTTATATCCATTTAAAAAAAAATGCAGGCAGATGTGAACCAGCAGACTTTCAGTGCTCCAGAGGCTCCCTCTGCATCTGAAATTAATGACTCGCTCCAAGACACACAGAGTTCTCGCATATGTCCTGAAGAAATTCTAAACTTACTGAAAATATTCATGCATCCTGCATATTCATGCCAATTTTGGGGGGGAAGAATCAATAGGACATTCAGGACTTGGCAAAATATGCCTACTTTAGGAAACTCAATAAGCATCTTTTAAGTGTTTTCCTGTACCGGGGCTGATAAATGTCTTAAAAAATCTGGAGTTTCAAATGGCAATTTGCCCCCAAAAGTGATTTAAATTTAAAACAAACTAGTTCTTTTTTATGCCCAGATAAATCCTCATTTGTGACATCAATTTAAAGTTTAAAACATGAACATCTGATTAAAAAACATCCGCACTGAAGTACTAACAGACAGAGGGGAAAAAGAGTTTCAGGATTTCAAACCGAACGCTCAAAAAACCAAGGCATGACCAAACTGAAATGTTTAAAAAAGATAAGGAATCTGTTGGCTTTTGGTCTGATCCTTATTCATACATCTAAGAACTATTTCATAATTTTATTTTAGAAGCACAGGAGCTGGAAAATTTCTAATTCTTGGTTTGTTTCAAACGGAGGGTAATATGCTCACCAGATTCCACAAGATGAGACTTTAAAAAATGAGCAAAACATGCCTAATATTGAGAATATTGCAAAAAAATAAAGAAATTCAACAATGATCCACCCTTTCTTAATAATTAAAAGAGAGTTCAGGGGGTCCTTAGTAATAACAGATGAGAAATGAGAGAAATAAGAGAAATAAGGATGCAGCCCTACAGTCAGTCTGCAGATTTGTCTGTCGTGCAGATCCACGTATTTATACACAATTTTATATATTCATATGCAGTGCCGGATCCCACATTTGAAACTACATCTTGTGAGCTTTTACCTTCTTTGGGATTCTTTTGCAAACACCTTGCATAATAAAATTTAAAGTCATTTAACTTCTGTATCCAATGCTTTCCACGTATCCCAGTTAAGACTACACAGCCATCCGGTCCACTGTATAATAAAATCTGGGCTGTTTTCAACCCTCTATAAAGTATTTTAAATCTGCAGCAATTGCAGTATTTGCTGAGTTGCCCTGAAAATACATTTAAGAGTAAATAAAGGCAACGTGGCTCACCGTTTCCAGCCTGAATTTTCCTGAAACTGCCCGGCAAAGCATCTTTTTACAGACCAAAAAGTAAAATCAGGGAAATCGCAGCAAGATTTGAGAATCAACGCCCAGTTTTAGGGCTCCCCTTTCTCACGAAAACAGATTAATAATTAGATTGGTTGAGGAGCAGCTTGCAGAGCTCCACTTCCCTTTAAGACACCACGCAGCCTTGCAATGTTCTTCTACCCTTCAACTCCCACCGATGAAGGAGGGTCGGGGTGGCAAACCCAAGGAAAATAGACCAGTTACATAAGTTAGTCACAGTTACCTCTCCAAACTGCCCTGGGATTTTGAACAATCCCGACCTCTTTATAAGCACAGCCTGACAGGGAAGCAAGGGGGATTTTCACTGGCAGTTTTCTGGCCGTGCAGGACGGGTGGCTGTGGGATCCTCAAGCCTGCATCTATTTCAGCCTTGGAAAGAACTCTGTTGTGGATCTGTGAGTTCATTGGCACACCAGGAAGCCAACATTTGCACTCAGAAGCAACCGTCCCTGGCACAGAAAACCCTGCTTTTGTTTTAAGGCTCTCTTTAGTAGGTTTAATGTATAAATACAAGTCCATCTCATATCAAGAGGAATTCCCAGGACCATTCCGCTTTCCTTAACCTTATTAGGAAGGCAGAGTTTTAAGCAACTCACAAATGAATGAAGTTATGTTAAAGAAATTGGAGAGCCTAGATATTCTGCAAAATGGTTTGACAAGCAAGCAGAAA
>JAVTVJ010002486.1:37500-91846 GCA_034509425.1 Eopsaltria australis
GAAGCCGCTTCCTATGGGAATGGGTGTCCCTGGGATGCTTGGCCAGTTGGGGAAAGGGGTTTGGGCACCCTGATTTTGGGAGTGAGATGAGCAGGAGGGGCTTGACCAGGAGGCTATGGTGGACCATGTCTGACTACAGCCCACCAGGGCCAGCTTAGCCTGAGAGGTCATTGCAGACTTGGTACCTGACCTGATGGAGGGGGGTACCCAATTCCTGACTTGCTGGTGGGGTATTCACAGTGCCTGACACGGAGTCAGGGGGTACAGAGTGCCTGACATGGTGGTGGGGGGTACAGCCGTCCATGTCCCCACCCAGGTGGCCCCTCCCGCCCCGGGGTGGGGGAGTCAGTAGCCACAGAGAGGGGAAGAGGTTGGCCAGGGTATTTACATCCTTGTAGAGGGGTTGCTCCTCGGGCACCGGGTGATGAGCTGGGCTGCTGCCGCCGCTGCCCGCCCGCGGGGCCCCGGCAGGCTGCTGCGGCGGGGCTTGACCATCCCCCGGCTTCTCCTCGACGGGCGGGCGGGGGAAGGGGCCGGCGGCGGGGCGCTCCCGGCCGCCTTTCTCCGGCAGCCCCCGGCCCGGTGGGAAACGGCCGCCGGCCGCCAAGGGGTCTCCGCTGCGGGGCTCTTCCTCCCCCTCCTCCTCCTCATCCTCTTCCTCTTCCTCGGGGGGCTTGTGCCCCTCGACGTCCACCTCGGGCTCATCTTCCTCCTCCTCGTCCTCCTCCTCCTCGCTGCTCTCTTCGCTGGCGAAGCTGCAGCTGGTGCCTCCGGGGGAGAGGAGGCGGTGCGCGGCGTGCGGAGGATGCGGGTGCCTGTCGCACCCCGCATCCTCGGGGGGCGGCGGCGGCGGCGGCGGCAGCAGCAGCTGCAGCGGCGAGGCGGAGCGCGGGGGGCCGCCGCCGCCGCCGCCGTGCAGCTTGGCCAGGCTCTCCGAGTCCTCCTTGCCGCCCACCGGGCGGAAGGCGCTGGAGTGGTGGTACCCGCCGCCCGCCTTGCGCCCGCCCGCCGCCTCCAGCAGGTGCGGGTGGTGCGGGGGAACCCGCCCGCCCCCGCCGCCGCTGCCCCCGTCGGAAGCGGCCGGCGAGGCGGGCTCGGCGCTGCCACCGGGGGGCGACTCGAACAGCGGGTCCCGGGCGGCGGCGGCGGCGGCGGCGGCGGGCGCGGACGGGGGGGCGGCGGCGGGCGGTGTCCCCAGCCCCGCCGGCCCCGTCGCCAGCCCCGCCGGCCCCGCCTCGCCGCCGGGCTCCGACAGGTCCAGGAAAGCCTGGCGCAGCAGGCCCGCCCCGTCCCCCCCCAGCGAGCATCCCAGGGCGCCGGGGGGCTGCGGCGGCGGCTGCAGGTAGGTGGGTACCGGCAGCCCGCCCGGGGTGCGCGGCGGCCAAAACATGCAGAAGGGAGGGTAGAAGGCGGCGTCCTTCCTGCCCGGCCAGAAGAGCCCTGAGAGCCCGCCGCCCGCCGCGGCCGCCCCGCCGGCCTTGTGCGCGGCCGCCCCGCCGAGGGCATCGCCGCCGCCACCCTCCTCCTTCTTGTGGCAGAGCCCGAAGGCGGCGGCGGGGAAGCCGTAGGGGTGCGGGAAGAGCCCGCCGCAGCCGGGGAACTTCTGGAGCATGCCGCCGAAGGAGCCCTTGCTGGGCACCGGGATGACGGGGTAGCTCCGCGGGCTCTTGCCGCCGTGCGCCGCCGCCACCGCCTCCTGCAGCTCCTCGTCCTCCTCGAAGCGCGGCCGCTTCTGGTGCAGGTCGGGCGGGGCGGCCAGGAGGTGCGGGCTCAGCAGCCCGCCGCCCACCACCGCCGCCGCCTTCACCGAGCCCAGCGGGTGGCAGGCGGCGGGGGCGGCGGCGGCGGGGGCCGGCGGGGCGGGCGGCAGGGCGCGCTTGCGGCTGCCGCCGTTGAACATGGCCTTGACATCCTCCCAGGCGAAGACCAGCTCATCCTGGGGGCTCTTGTCGGTCAGCTTCAGGTGGCGGCGCCAGGAGTTGAAGTTGGCGGCGTCGGGCTGGGTGTACTTGGCGTCGGGGGTGCGGTGGGAGTGGAAGATGAACTTGTTGGGCGAGAAGTACATGCTGCAGTAGCTGCACTTGATGCACTTGGCCCGGGAGCTGTTGTAGCGGGCCGGGATGAAGCTCCCGCGGCATCCCCAGGCGCACTCGTGGGATACGTCGAAGGCGAAGTTATCCGGCAATTTGGGGGGCCGGTTCTCCCCCAAGAAGGACTTGCAGAGCCGCTCTGCCTCCCTCTTGGTGATCATGCCGCAGCGGCGGGAGGAGATGGGCATGGCCCCGGCCCGCCGCAGGATCTCCAGCTGCACCGGCGTGCACTGCACGCAGGTGATGCCCAGGGCCACCCGCCGGTTGTGGATCTCGTTGTAGCTGAAGTTTTTGAGGAGGGTGTTGGAGATCTGCGCCAGGCACAACCGCTCCTGCCCGTCGATGACCAGGGAGACGATGGGGATGCCGTAGAGGATCACCTGCCCCACCTGGTTCGGCTTCATGGCGGCGTGGCCGGTCCTCGACTGGTTCATGGGGTCCGGCGGGTACGCGCTGGACGGCGACGGCAGCAAGATATCGGTGGGGCCGGGCAGCGGGCTGGTCGCCATCGTCTCAGCGCCGGGGGGGCTGCTCTGCTCTAGCTGCGGGAGGGGAGGGGGACAGAGACACAGCGCCGTCAGCCGAGCTCTCACGGGGACGGGGGGTCCCCGCCGCACGAACCCCGTCCTCCCCCCGCTCCTCCGCTCTGCCAGCATGGGGAGGCGCTTCCCGAGGGGACGCTTGCTCAGCGATCCCGACTCCCCCAAACCTCCTCTGTCCTCGCCGGGGGTGTCCCCGGAGCCGTCCGCCCCCGCGCATCCCGGTTCTCCGACGTGCGCATCCGCCCGCAGGTGTGGAGGCGACGGTACCCGAGCGAGCCGTCCCCGTTTGGAAGAATCCCCGACCCGCGGAAGCTCCGACCCCAAACGCGCAGCAGAGACGCGTGTCCATCTTCCCGTCCTGCAAACCCACCGCCACCCGGGAGGGCTCCACGCGGAGCCTCCGCGGGCGCACGGCGGCCGACGGGGGAGTCTCCTCTCCGCACGCCCCAGGATGGGGAAAGCGCGGAAGAGGAACGAAAAAACACCAATGTTTCGGTGCTCCCCGCGGCTGCTCGGGCATCCTCCCCGCCCGGCGCCCGTTACCTCCGCGGCCGCGCTCCGGCCGTGCCGCCGCCGGACCTTCCTCCTCCTCCTCGTCCTCCAGCAGCCACCGGGAGGGAGGGAAGCGCATCCCCGCGCCCGCCGCCGCGGAGCCGCGCGGCCGGACAGAGCCCCCCGCCCCCGGTGCGGCCCCCGTGGGCGCTCTGACGTCAGCGGCCCGGGGGGGCGGACGGGGCCGGACCCACCGCACGCCCCCCCCCCCAGACGGTGGGTGGTGAGCGGGGCTGGGGGCGGCTCCCCTATCCTTCTCGTCCTCCCTCTCTCCCTCCCCGCACCGGGAGGGGATGCGGGAGCCCCGTCGGGGCCCGGCCTCCCGCCGCCTCCCCCCCGAGCGCTGCCCCGCTCCGCGCACGGTTTCGCGGCGAGAGGCCGGAACGGTGGAAGGTGGAACGCGCTTTGGCTTTTTTTGGTTTTTGGATTTTTTTTTTTTTTTTGCCTTTTTTCGCCTTCCTCTCCTCCCTCCGCCCCTTCACGGTCTGAGACAAATCGCTTCCAAGAAACTGAATATTCTCCTTATGTACCCCATGTCTTTTCGGAAACGGTGATTTTTAAGGAATCTGGAGAAATTACAGGGTAGGGGAGAAGGAAGAGAGAAAAAGTTGATTTCTCGCCACAACCGTGTCCTCACGAGCACGAAAAGCTTCTGTGTCCTCACTGCCATTCCCAAATACACCGGAGTCATTCACCAGAACCACTTTCACAAGCACCGGGACCCAAATTCTCGCTCCCACAAAGACCAATACGGCGCAAATATGTTCTTCTAGGGATTTTTTTTTGCTTCTCCCCCTTCCCCCCAATTGGTTTATGCCCCCAGTTAAGGAAAAAAGAAAAGAAAACAAAACAAAACAAAAAAACCCCCCCCAAAAAAAAAAAAAAAAAAAAAAAAGAAAAAAAAAAAAACCCCAGCAAATAGAATAGACTGCAGCACGGTAGCGGTTTCTGCCTTTTTTTAAAAGGGAATACTGTGAACCGAAAATGTAGATTTATTTTTTTTTCCACGAATCACCTCCAAAAGGCTGTGGGTCCCAACTGCCTCTCTACGCAGGGCGGAGAGAGAACGGAGCGACCCCGGCGCGACCCCCCCTGCCCCAAGGCAAAATGCCAATACCGCTTAACGCCGCTGCTTTCCAGCGAGAGAAACTACAGAAAAATGGCTAAAACCCGGGAAAACTGAAAACTCATTCCTAGCTAAAACGGGGGGACAACTGCACCATCAAGTGTTTCCTAATTCTCTTCTGATTTATTTTCCTTGTAGAAAAGTATTTGCACCTCTCTTTTTCTCTCCATGCACATGATCAGTACTTACTATTTCTGCATATTTAGCTGTGAAAACTTGGTGATTTTTTTTTTTTTTGTTCGTCTGGTTTTTTCCTCGGGCATCACACATGCAGACGGAAATCTCTACACCGACCTTTCCCAGGACATCCACACTAAATCTCACACCTTCTCTCCTCTATCCGGATATTGCCCGGGTCCTCGCTACCTTTAATAGTAATAGTAATAATAATAATAATAATAATAATAATAATAATAATAATACCATCGCACGTCTCCTTATTACTTCTGTCACTTCTTATTAAACCTTGCTTTCCTCCGTGTCGCAACTGTCACACGGAGACTTCCCCCTTTCCCCTCCCTCCTACTTTTTCCCGATCCTCTTCTGCACGGAGCCTGCTGCTTTCGTGTGAGCAATGGCTATAAGCCTCACATTGGTGACATTTTAATCAATGCTTCCTAGCCAGACTGACATGAATTTTACACTTCAAAACTCTCCTCCGTCAGCTAATTGATTCAAATTGTTTTATTGGTTAAACCCGTGTCACACATTGTATGATCTATTACCACGCCTCGGAGAAAATCTCCCCTCCTGTCTTCGCTCCCAGGTCGGCACCAGGAGGGACGGGGAGTTTTAGGGAGAAGCCGCTTGATCCCGCGGATGCTCAGTGCCTGCATCTCCGCAGCGGCCGCCGGGCAGACCGCTCCCCTCTCCCGTGGTCAGCCGGCGGCTTTTCCCCGACCATTCCCGGGAGAACCGGGGATGGGCAATTCGCCCCGGGCTCTGAGCCTGGGTAGTGGACGAAAAGCGGTTGCAGGAGGCGGAAGGGGTGAGAGGGTTTTGCAAAATGCCTTCAGCGAAAGGAGAAGCGGAAAACTCAGGCTTGGGACAGGGTCGTTCGCTATCCCGCCACTACGCTTAATTTGGTGATAACTAAACGAAAAGTAAAACTAAACTGGGCGGTTTTTTCCCCCCTTTTTGTCACCTGCTCGGTGTTGTTGGCCCTCCTGAACTGCGTTGTAAAAACCGAGTGGCTTCCTCCATTCCCTTTAAAGGGAAAACTTGAACCCACGTGCCGGGGTGTCTTAGTTCCCACGGAGGGTGGAGGGTGCAGGGGCCGCCGAATTTGGGGCAGAGACTGGCCCGCAGCAGCATCGTGGAGAAGCGGGGCAAGAATACTCCGTTCTCTACTTTTTCTTACTTAAGCCTGTTGGAAAACCTCAAGGGGTAGCACGACCCCAGCACGGGCATGGCGGGAGTGGTTTCAGAGGAAGGCTGGCCCACACAGCGGCCGGGCGGATCCCGCAGGTGTCCCCGGGCGGGCGAGGCCCGGAGGGGCTGCTCCGGCCGCCGCCAGCCCCATCGGGGTCTCCGCGGGCCGGATGGAGCCCACCCTGACCACGACGTGGGGCAGGAGGGAATCTCCGCTAGAGGTGGGGTGTCCACACTGCCCCTCACGGGTGGGTGCAGATCTGAGCTCCTCTCCTGATGTCGACTCCAATTTCTCCCGTTCGTTCCGTTGTTTGCTGTTGCCATTTGGCTTGAAGTCACCTCTTGAAAGAGGAGTGGAAAAGGTGGACAAACTTCTCAGGGAAACCTGGAAGGGCTAAGCAGGAATCCTGACTCATCTTCCCTCTTCCCTTCTCTGTAGCGATTCCGCCTCGGAGCGGCCGAGCGGGAGGCGACAGCAGCTCTTTCGCCCGCCGTGGATCGCTTCGTGCAGAAACGAGCAGCGGGGAAAAGCGGCCAAGTTTAAACCACCCCAACCCACCCTCATGGCCTTTATTTACTTCCAGAGCGCTTAAATATTGTAGCAGAGAGGCCACGAGAAAGCGAGATATCCTCGGTGCGTTTTTAAAACCACAAAGAAAACCACCCCCAGCGAGAATCCATTCCCTCCTCCCACCCCTCCACATCCCATTGAAACTTCCAGCCGTGTAAGTAGCAGACACACTAGGTATTGTTATAAAACCTCTTCTCCTAACAAAATTTAGACAGCAAAGTTTGGGGTCTTTTTTTGAAAAATACTTTTGTATAGATTTTGCTTGCATTGCTTGATCTAGAGCTAAGCTCTTTTCTAAGTAGTATTTTTTTAATCGCACTTTATTATATTAAGCAGAAAGGGCATTTGGAATAGAGGTGGTCCCATCTGGAAAACCCCGGAGCTCATTTAGATCACATCACTTCGGGCTTTTGTCTCTGCTCTTGAATAACCCAGCTAGACACAACAAAAGGGCAGAGATCTCTACGTGGAGTTTTTTCAGTGGCAAAAGGACGCCTCGGAAAGATGTTTCTATAATCGTAATAACGAGGGGCAAAACGACTGAACGGGATCTTCTCTTGGCTCTCGAAAGACACCAGGAGAGTTCAGGGACGGGGCATTTTTAGATAGTTTTTTTACCACACCGGTAGCTGAAAGCCAGCACGCCGGCTGAAGGGAAGGAACCGAGAACGGCACCTTTTGTCTGATGGAGGTCTCTTAAATGCTCAGTTTAATATGCTCGGAGCGATCCAAACCCGAGGTGGTCCTCGCCGAAGGTACGTGCAGATCTCAGCCAGGAGGTGCGGGTCCCCCCGCAGGGGGAAGGCTGCTCGCCAGCCCCCCAGCATCTCTCACCCGATAGAAACAGCACCCCCCAAAAAAGCGATTTATCATTTTGTTTTATCCTACGGGAAGGGAATGGCAGCCCGGGAGGGGATGGGTGCTCCCTAACCCTCCATTCAGCTCTTAAAAACACGAGGGTGGTTATTTCTCTTGTGCCTGAGGACGGGGTGGAAAAGAGGGAGGAAAAGAGCTGCAAGTTTAGATGTGCGTGAATTAACACCCCGGGGATTGGGGGGTGGACTAGAAGGGGGGGAAAAATCCCAAACCAAAAAAAGCCACCTCAGCTATTGATTTTTTTTTTTTCCCCAAACGCATAAATTAAAGAGCTCTGAACATCTTGCATCAGAAACGTGCCTGTTCCTAAGTATTTAAACGAGCAACAAATTTCCACGGTGGCGAAGCAGGGCCCCAATCGGGCTGTGATGGGGAGCAGCGATCCCAAACTTCCGAGGGAAACGTGACGAAGAGTCATCACGTCAGTAAATAATTCAATTTTGCGTCTTTCAGAACCCAGTAACCTTGGGTGTCTTAGAAAGCAGATTGTACAAACAGGCAATTAAGATGAGCACAGAGACTTTCAGAGGAGATATAATGAACCAGCTTTAATTACTATCTTGAAATTAAAAATGTAATATACAGATTTAAATTTATTTTCACCTAAATTGTGTATAAAATTATATGGCGTTCCCCGCCCCCCCCATTTTCCCAGGCTAAGAAACGAATTGCCACCAAGCTTGCCACTAAAAAGTCTGAAGTACTTTCCAAACCCTGCTCCCCAACACGCAGTAATAATGATACATTTATCATTACTGATGACCGCCCACTGGTTTATTATTGCTTTGTTGCTACTATTACAATCAAGAGATTTCTTTATTTACTGTTAACATTCACTTAAAGCTGAATGTTAATGACTCTTCTGAATTCACCGAAGACTTTTCCGTTATATTTCAGGAGTAGTTACGGTTTGGGTTCTAGAAACGGCAGAAAAGGAGGAGAGATGCTGGGTGGTGGTTTGCTCCTGGGTTTTATTTATTTATTTTTTTCCTTCTTAAAAGGCTGTTTAAGAGGATTTATCTAAGTCGGATTTTCAAAAAAGAGTTGCAAAAGCCTTGGCATAATGTACGTACTTGGCTGTAGCTAATTATGAGTGTATTTTATTACAGGAGATTCATTCATTATTGATAAATGTTTGCAGTAACTTCCTGCTATGTAGAGTTGTATTTTACGAGGAATAAACAACCTATGGGGATTGGGAGTGTTTGGCTTTTACGCTTCTGCACTTTTTGGCAGTTCCCATTACCCACTTCGGGGTCTGGCTTGTCACCTTCCCTCTCTCTACACCCAAAAGCAACTTCTTCCCTCTTCCCTTACCGCCGCGTTCCTCTCGTTCCCTTACCCCTTGCCATGATTTCAGGATTATAATTTTTAAAAAGTGATATGTATAGCTCAGGATTTTACTATAGGCACTCTTCCCTAAAGCCAGATCCATATGGGTGTCTCCAAAGGGTTTTACAGACCGGGATGAGCTCCTGCTTCGGGCCAGCCGGTGGGCAGGAGCCGTGCAACAAGCAGGCAACACACCGAGGAAGGGCTTGGAGGGCGGGGAAAAGGGTTTCCCCGAGGGCTCCCCGCTTCGGCGCCAGCTCTCGGACCCCCAAAGCTTTGGAGTTGCAGCCAGTAAAAAAATTACTAATTAATAAGAATTTAAAATATCTATTATTTCCCCCCGGCTTTTATACATCGGAGCCGCTGCTTAAGCGGGGGAGACGCCTTTCACAGGCTGGTGGTCACCTCTTAGCCCACCTCTCCCGCAAAATCAGCCCCTTTCCCGGCGAGAAGGGTCTTCCCAGGGGGAAGAAGCCGATCTGTCTGGGGCAGGGGCGCAGCGCTGCGCACACACTCGCACCCCCAGCCCCATCCCGGTGCCGGCAGGACGCGCAGCGCTGCGCGGGCGCCGAGAGCTCCGTGTGCTCCCTCCCCAGGGGGCTGGGAGGTCCCCGCTTTAGACTTGGGGACCAGCCAGCCCTGCTCGTCCCTTCCGATCTCCACGCCTGGCCCAAAGTTCACGATTTGTAAGGAAAGTTAAAAGCTATATAGAGATATATATGTGTGTGTGTGTGTACATATATGTAAGAGACACGGGAACGCGGAGCGGCGCATCCGGAAGGGATGAGCGGCGCGGCTCCAAACCATCCCCGCTTCCCTCCGCGGCAGCCCAAACTTGCGGGGGGCTGCTCTCTGCCATCGGCACTCTCCCTGCCAGATTCCACCAGGCAGCGGACAGCCGCCTTCCACTCCCCTCCCCGCGACGGCCAGCACGACCCTGCGACCTATCGCGACAGCGAGCGACACCGCTATTTACTCCGGGAAGGGATGGTTACACCCAAACCCAAAGGCTCCCGCTCGCCCCATCCCCATGCTTACCTGGGCACCCGGGCTCCATGGGCTCTCCGGGGGTGCGGCCGGCGCGGGGCCGCTCTCGCTCCGCGGTAGCTCCGCGGTGCGTAAGTTTGGTTCCCGCGTCTGCCGCGGCGGCTGTGCCGCGGGTGGGTCGGGTCTCGGACGCCTTCTAGCAGCCAGGCAGCGCCTTGCAAGCGGTGCGGGGAAGCCGCCCCCTTCCCCGGCCCCCTCCCCTCGCTGGGGGGAGAACGGCGGCCGCCCCCGCCCCGCCGCTACCCCGGGGCAGGTCCGCCCCGACGGCTGCGGAGGATGGGAGGAGGGTAGCCCCCACATTCTCCCAGCCTGGAGGGGGGGCAAGAGGGACCCTGTTGCAGGGGCGGACTCTGCTCCCACCCGCCCCAAACTTCCCCTCTTCTCCCAAAATTTCCTTTGCCTCTTCCCTGCTTTCCCCGCAAAAAAAAAAAAAAAAAAAAGGAAAGCGGGCGAGCCCCCCCGCCCCCCAAATTGTGAGTGCTTTGAGGGACAGCGGGAAGGGTGTCCCCCCGAAATCAAGCCCCCGAGGGAGAGAAAGGGGTGTGTGGGGGGCACTGCCACCTCCTCCAAGCTCTCGCACTCCCGCAGAGCCCCCGTCCCCAGCAAAACGCTTCCCGCAGATCACTCGACGTGCGGAACAAGGCGGCTGCTTAAAAACACAAAGCCGGAGCCCTAATGAGTTCAATTACAATGTGGTAAACACATTGCCTCTACGCTTTAATTAAGCCGGCTGTCCAATTTTAACTCATTAGTAATTCATTAAGAGAACAGCCTTTAGCTGGCTGCGAGGAGTTCGGAAGCTTGTGCGGTTACGCGTCGTGTACATCCCAAGGTATTTGAGGATGGGAGAGCGGTGCGCGTCCGTCCTCCCCCAGCAAAGGGGGCTCCTGGACCCCAAAAGGAGACCACCTGTTGTCCCAGCTGCTGTGGGACACCTTTGTAGGGGAAGGGGACCCGAAGGTGTCTGGTTGGGGAGGAGGGAAGAGTACTGAGGTTACCCGGGACCCCCGTTCCTCTTCCCCCGGGAGAAGCCGGACCAATTTACGGGCAGGGGGAGAGACAGTCTAGGGACTGCGGAGTCTTCGCGCCCCGTCGTAAAAAAAAAAAAAAAAGAAAAAGAAAGAAAAGAAAATTTAAGAAAAAATGACGGAGAAAGTGTTTGAAACGTATCTGGGCCAAGAAACAGGTCAGATTTGCCCGAGAAGCAAATTTGGTTTGATGCGTGAACCCAGGGGTCTGCAGGGCCGGGTCTCGCCTTTCCGCCCCGCGGAGCTGGAGGGGAGCCTGGGAGCCGGGGCGCTGCGAGGTGCCGGGAGTGGGGGCTGGAGGTGCCCCCCAAAATACCCACGTCGACGCTCTCCCTGCCCCGCCGGGGCTCAGCCCTCTCCGCGGCGCCCTGCGCGTCTCTCCGCACCTCTCCGCTCCATGCGGCGGCTGCTGCGGGGGCCTCCGCAGCAAATCGGTTTGGGGGAGCCCGCGTTTCCCTCCACTTTTCTTCCGAGGAGCGGCGAGCCGCAGTGTCCCGCATGTCCCGAGGATGACGGTGGCGGTGCAGGGATTTGGGGTTTCCCGCTGCAGCTATTGCCCCGTTAAGATTTAAAGAATTTTCCCTTCAAATTGCAATGCTTGGGGAGGCTCTGAGGCGGTCCGGGCTGGACATCCCCGATCCTTCCCCAAATCCCATCCCACTAGAATCGCTGCTTTTTAAGTGTTTGCATTATGAGCATAATTACCATTTTATCACAGCTCCAACAGGCTGGAGGTTGCATTTATTTTTTTTTTCTAGAGCTACCGAAAGTTTATTTTTTTTTCTTTCTTTATTTTTACCTATCTTTGACATTTAAAATCTGAAAATGCAGAAGAAGCTAGCAGAAAGGAGGAGGTTTGGTCTCATCCCCCTTCAGTACTGCCAGGTGCAGAGAAACACACACAACAGTACAAAAAAATCTTTCCGTTATAAGTTTGACTGGGTTGTTGTTTGTTTGGGGTTCCATTTGCTTGTTTGTTTGCTTTACCACAGACATTTATCTGATCCCAGACAGGTACAGAAGTCTATATTTTATTTTATTTTGCCTCTCTCCTTGGCTGGGCTCCTTGCAGCATCCCCAGCCTAGCACAGGCACTTGTCACCTCTGCTGTCCCCCCTGCCCAAGCTCAGCTCCAGTTCGGTGGAAGGAGGCAGCAGCAGGACCTCAGAGCTACCAAGCCATAAAAGGGGGGCTTCAAACTCCAGATTTGAGTTGTAAACGACTAAATCCCTTCTGAAGAAGCCTTTAGGCAGACATCTCAAGAAGAAACCCTTAATAAGAGTCGTCTCCTTTGGGGAGTAGATTGGGAACAGTTATCTCTTTACAGCAGTTTTTCCTTTTTCACATCGTGGGCCCTCTCTGCCGTAGTCTTGATTTTCATTTGGCTTCAGGCTTGCAAAATCGGATTGTCTGGAATTAGGAGATTTGAGTGTTGTTCCTCTTGATGTCAAAGAATTTTTTTTCCTGCCAAGAAAGAATATCATACATGCAGGATCAGGCCCCTGTGGAAGGCAAGTCTGTGGGCACTCTACTCAGGACTCAAAAGCAGTGGCATTTAACTTGTTGCTGTGTTGCCTTCTTTTTATTATCAGATCTTTTAAAAAAATTGCCCCAAAAGCTAGAAGAATATTGCTTATCTAATTCCAGAAACATCCTCCACTCCTTTGTCTTGACTAGCAAAGTGCTGGCTTCTGGACACCCAGGGGACAATCCTCCTCCAGAGCCTCTTGGTATAAATCTAAAAATAATCTTGAAGCCAGTGGGCTACAATTCATTTTATTACCCCAGTGTTAATCTAGAATAGGTACATAAAAACTGTTAGGACAATTAATCTGAATTAATTTCCAAAGTGAATTAAATTAAATTGAATGAAGACCACCTGAATTCTGAATAAGAACAACCTTCACAGGGGTTTCACGCAGTTTAATTAATCCACTTTTAAATTCTCACCTTCAGCTAATTTGGGTTATTTTCCTGAGTGTCCCTACATAGGCAAAATCTTAGAGGTAAACGTGGCTCAGGGGATTTCCTCTGGATTTACCCAGATGTAATTTAGAGCAGAAATGTATCCTCTAATACTCTTTGACCACAGCACAGAATTGATGCAGAAATGAGAGCTATATAAATTGTGCTGCTGCATGGAGCTCTGCTTTATGAAGGAAGCCTTTCCCAAAAGTTTGTTTTTTTTTTTTAATTTTTAAAATTGTTTTTCTGTCTGCTCTCTCTCTGTACCTCTGTGTGTATAAATGCAGGTACGTGTGTGTGCAGGCAGGCACACTACAGATGTGTGCTCTATTTGACTGTGCTCTATTTGTTTAATCCATTAATGCCTCTCCTCTGTGCACCTGGGACTCCCATTGAAGTTAAACTGGGAGCTAAAGAAACAGCAGGATCAGCTGGCAGGGAGGGAGCTCAGCACTGCACCTTCACAGCTGAAATAGGACGGCAAACCCAAAACCCACAGCCACTCAGGGCCCAGCAATCTAGGACAAATTGGCAAAAAGCAAGGTTGTCTTTCAAGGAGCAAAGCCCCTTCTGCTGGCTGAGGAAGTGTCATCAGCTTTGCAAGGGTTGAAGGTGCAAGTGATGCTGCTGCAATATTTATCATGACATTGCAATATTGCTCCACTTTTAATGGTACTCGGTGAATTGAGGAGAGCAACTGGAGCAGGCACAGGAAGGTCTCAATTCTCTCCTCCCAAAAAGCCATTTCAAACAGCTGATTTGTTACTTCAGCCTATAAGGTAAGTAACCAGGTGCCTGCTTTTTTAAAATTTTAAAAAAGCTATTTTAAAAATCAAGGGAATTTTTTTTCCTTCTGTAATCAGTGGCTGTAGGACTCAAGGGTTAAAACTCCCTGAATTGCTTTTCATGGCTAACATCAAAGAACCAGAGGATGGTTTGGTGTGGAAAGGACCTGAAAGATCATCTGTTTCTAACCCCTCTGAGATGGGCAGGGGCATCACCAGTGGCTCCCTGGTGCCTCTGAGGTGAAATTCCCCAGGTCAGGTCAGTCTTCTCCGAGCAGATACTTGTGCCAAGCTTGTCCCAGATTGTCACAATAACAGAACCTCTGAAAGAACTCTTCTAATGACCATATCAGTGAGGTAAGGTATGGTGGTATGATCATGCCAGAGCACTTCCAGAAACCTGGAATTTCACTCCTTAGTACAATGAATTATGGCGTGACCTTGCAGAGAGCCATTTATAGACCAGCGTTTTAAAGATAAGCTCTCAAATAAGAGTGCCCTGTGAGTAATCTGGTGTGCTGCTCATCTGTCCAGGCTGGGCATTGCTGAAAATCAATCTCCTTTGGATTGGGATTTCTCAGTTGACATACCTAAGTTGGAAAAATACGACCTCTTCTTCAAGCCTCAATTTATGCACCTGGAAAGGGATGTGAATGTGTTTAGAGAACATCATTCATCCACCAGTATCCCAGAGAGGTTTTTATAAAATGTAGTTGAATTAAAAACTCAAACTTACCCTAGCCTTCATTCTCACTTTTTCATATTGCAGTTGAACATAAATTAATAACCAAATACCACAGCTAAAAGCATCTCTGAAAAGCTGCATAAAATGAAAGACTCTCAAGAATTTAGAAACTATGGAGTAACTTCATAGCTCAATTCAGGTACTTCCAGACTCATCAGCACAGAAGATTGCTGCCAGTCTTTCCTCCTTGCCATATAAATTTAAATTTCATGTACCACAAGATCAATCCACCTTCTGACACATTCCTTTCATAAATTTGGATGCATTTTGGAGAAATTCAAGGCTAGGTTGGATGAGGTTTTGAGCAACCTGGTCTAGTAGAAGGCATCCCTGCCCAGGGGGTCTTAATAAGATGATCTTTAATGTCTCTTTCAACCCAAACCATTCTATGATTCAAAGGAAAATGCTCCTACCAATTTGTCAAATTTAAAAACATAGCAACAACTCAATGGAGTCAATCTTTATGATGGACAAAGGAGATTTCCAAAACAGGCAGCAGCAAATTTTAGGGCACCTACACCTAATACAAAAGGTGAGGATATGGCCTCAGGTTGTTCCAGGGGAGGTTTAGATCAGATATTAGGGAAAATTTCTTCCTGGAAGAGGTTGTCCAGCCCCACAGCTGCCCAGGGTAGTGGTGGAGTCCCCATCCCTGGAGGGATTGGCAGCTGGAGCCATGGATTAATGTGATCTTGGCTGGGGGAAGGTTGGACTTGGTGAGCTTGAAAATATTTTCCAACATAAATGATCCTGTGATTCTTCTGCCTGATGCTCCCACTACCTCCTGCCGAGGCTGGGACCACTCCCTTGGGCAAGCTGATGGCTTCTGCCTTGACATCAGCTCACCTAATCACCTCTACTCCTACCTTGCCAATTCTTTTCTTGCTGCCCTCCTCATAATTATATCATAATTACAATTTAAGAATTTCCAGAGCCTGGGACTTCACTGGTGTAATAGAATTTTCAAGGGCTAGTGAGTTTTCACCAGTGGCAGAACCACTTTAATTCCTTTTCCTTGTGTCATGCCTACTTTTCCAGCTCCCTCATTATGGTTCAGTTTCCCTCTATCTGTGATAACCCCTCTGTCTGCAGGGTGACCTTTCAGCCTCAAATAATGAAATGCTGCTCAGAAAACAAAATTTTCTACCCCCAAAAGTGGCGTGTTCCTCATCACAACAGAAAAATACTGAGAAGAGGCTTAAAAATATCTTCAGCTGATTTTGACAGCAGGAAAAAAAAAAATTACAGGGATTTGTCCCTAGCATAGACTTGTGAGTAAGTCCCCACATTAGGTACTTTAAAAAAGGACTTTTATTTCACAGCAATGCTAAACACACTTTGCTGAGCTGATGTTTAGAAATCAAGAAAGCACAAAACTCATTTTAAAGGAGCACCACTGCAGATTATTTTGGCCCAGAAATTAAAGCCTTTCCTATCTGATTTTGCTTATGATTGTTAATTAATTGGTAGGTAATGAACACAGACACCAGTTTTGCAGGAGTAGAAACATGAGGATATCACAGACTAGCTTTCCTAGTGTTATGTTATTGAGTCACAGACCAATTTTCAGGTAAAAACAAACCTGCAGAGAGGACATGAGAGGCGTTTTTTAAGAGGTGCCTATGAGCTGTCTGCAGCCCTGCTGCTTTTTGGACAGCACTGTGCTCTCCTTTGAGGCCTGACCCTGCTGGTTTGCCTCTTTCACAGCTCCAGCCCCAAGATGGGGTGGGTGGCTGAAGTCCTTGGTCAGGCTTGGGGTGCACACCAGAAGCTCAGTTCAATTCCTTGCTTTGCCACCAGCTGCTACTCATGGCTGTGTGTGAGCTGAGTGGTTTTATCTCTCTTTATGAGTTCATGGAATCACAGAATGTTTTTCATAATCATCCAGCTCCATGCCGTGCCATAGGCAGGGACACCTTCCACTGTCCCAGGCTGCTCCCAGCCCCAGTGTCCAGCCTGGCCTTGGGCACTGCCAGGGATCCAGGGGCAGCCACAGCTGCTCTGGGCACCCTGGGCCAGGGCCTGCCCACCCTCCCAGCCAGCAATTCCTTCCCAATGCCCAATCTAAATCTACTTCCTTTCAGTTTAAAATTGTTCCATCTTGTCCTACCAGCTTCTTCCCAGGATAAACCTGAGTCCTGAAACTGTAGGACTTAGGGAGGCATCTCTGGTGCTGGATTAGGCAACCAGACCTGCCCATGTATGAATTTGGGGGATATAAATTAATCCACAGGGCAAATCCTCAAGATAATATTTGGAAATATGATTTAGGGAATTTAGAAATTCAGCCTCACTGCTGTCACACTAAGTGCACTAAGTGGGTAACCAGTTTGTAGTGATCATAAATAGGCAGAAAAGTGCAATAAAGGTGACTGGGCCACTGGGATGCAGTGAGAGTGGAGGTGCATGGACCACACTGAGCTTTTACCCCATGAATTCCTGTCCCAGGAAATGAACCCCAAATTCTACCTGACACCCTCGCACACCAAACCCACCCTTCCCAAGCTCTCTGCTCCCCACTCTGCCAAGTCCCATTTCTGCTGCAGGTAAGGCACACAAGTGTCCCCCTCAGGGAGGCAGGGCAGGTGAGTGCCAGGCCCATGGGGACAAGCTCAGGGACAACCTCCTGGACATGCAGTCAGCCACCTCTCACCTGGAGGGAAGTCAGCTTCCCAAACCTCACTGACTGATGCAACACTATAAACGTTTGGCTGAGTTTTAGGAAGGGAGGAGCTGGAGCATCTACTTTGCCTATTTATATTTTCTGCTGCCAAAGGAACTGAAAGGCCATTAGCAACTCTGCTGGTCTTTCAGCATTGGAACTAAACACCTTCAGCCCCAGAGGGCTTCACAGCAGCAGGAAAAATCTCATGCTTGTAAGGTCTCCAGCCCTTTATTACTTTTTTCCAGAATGATTACCTTGGCTCCAGAAAGTTTTAATACCGTTCAAAATTCAATCCAGTTTTATTGACATCTCTAGTTTTGCCAAACAGTTAAACTGAAGCAGACGGCATGAATTTCAGTAAATCAATATTCATTTAAAACTGGACACCCCTATGTAAGCATACTCTCTCCTTGGCAATGAGTAGGGAGGCTAAACAATCAATCCACACTTGTATTTAAACTCGGCGACTGCATTTTCAAAAACCCCCACACAAGGCAAAATTGAATGGTTGAATAAGGCAACATGTGATTTCTGTTATGTTATTATTAATAATTAATAATTCACTTAATAACACAGCGGGAGACTAATCCAAAACCCACTGATGTCAATAGATTTCTTTCCAGTGTACTCAGTAGCACAAAGCAGACACCAAAGCTCAGGTTTTTAACAGCATTTAAGCACCTACATCCTGTGCTGGACTCAGACACCTTCTGCTTCACAGCCTCTTGGCTCAGAACAAGGCAGTGGAGTGGTGGTGACATGGTACAGTGAATAATGGAGTGTGGTGGATGTATGGTGAGTGACAGAGAGTGGATCAAGAGCTGTCCAGGCACATGTGGCAGGGCTAGATTCAAATGCTGGCCTTTCAGCACTGGTTGAATATGCCCACTGCCTCTGTTATGGGTATAATCCATATAAAACTGATGTTTATTCTGTTGTACTTCAATGTAACAAGCAATTGCATCTATTATTGACAGCCTGGGACACCTGGGGCTGCTCACGTGCACAAGAGAAGCTCCAGGGACACCTCAGAGCCCCTGCCAGGGCCTCAAGGGGCTCCAGCAGAGCTGCACAGGGACTGGGGACAAGGCATGCAGGCACAGGACACAGGCAATGGCTTCCCAGTGCCACCGGGCAGGCATGGATGGCATCTGGGGAATTGGGAATTGCTGGCTGGGAGGGTGGGCAGGCCCTGGCCCAGGGTGCCCAGAGCAGCTGTGGCTGCCCCTGGATCCCTGGCAGTGCCCAAGGCCAGGCTGGACACTGGGGCTTGGAGCAGCCTGGGACAGTGGAAGGTGTCCTTGGTTGTTGCAAGGGATTGGAACAAGATGGTTTTGAAGGTCTCTTGCAGCCCAAACCATTCTGTGATCCTGTTATTAACAGCTGTCATACCTGATCTGCATCCCTGTTTTAGGCTCTGGCTGTGAGCAGAGTCTGATGTGTAAAAGACAAGAAGATCCACGAAACATCAAGCTGTTAAGTTTTAAGTAAACTTTCCCTGGCCTTTTCCTGGCTGCCATCAACATCTTTAAGGCAGCTTCTGAGAAGTGCCGTGGCAGCCAGACACCCAGGCCCTGGACATCTGGACCTTAAAGCAAATATTATGGTTGTTATTATTACCGTTTTGCCTCCCTAATTAACCAGTTGGGCACTTGCCAGCTCTTTCTCTCTCTGCATTGCAAGGGTTGTTTCCATTGGGTTTAGGCAGACAGTCTTACTTTAAGATCCCTATTGATCAGCTGCCATTCTCACATGGTTAAAGCACCCCTCTTGGGGAACTCTCCAGTGTTTTAAGTGCACACAGTTACTCTCATGACTGGCTTGTAAACAGGTTTTAATGGGGCTATTAGTGTAAGAGGACAGGAAACTTTCAAAAACAGCCTTTTAAATATTCATGAGGATGTTTAATCTGGTGCTTAATCACCACTGTTTGCATATCAGAAAATCGGGGGGCAGCAGTGCCTCGCTGTTAACTTCAACAGGACATTAATAAACACTCTTAGACCCACGATTAATGCCCAAATGGCAGCCAAACTCTTAACAAAACACACCCCACCTTCTGAAGAAGAGCTTCCCAAAACTGGTGTCCAAGGAGAGTGTTGGCTCCCAGGAGAGGAGGTTCAGGGCCAGGCTTTGCTCCTGCCCATGTTGGGCATGGCATGACCTGTACCTTCTGCACTGGCCGTGTCCCATTGGGTCACAGGGGCATCAGAGTGGACTTTTCTGTCTGAATGGAGGGTTCAGAGTCCCGGGGCATCTCCCAAAACCAGCTCAGGTGGGATGCACCATGTCCTGTGTCTGTCCCTCAGCGGGGCTGGGTGGGCTCTCCAGGAGATGCCAGCATCTCCCTACTCCCAACAAGGGGCTCATCCACTCATGTTTTCCTTCCAGCAAAGCTCTGGCTCAGACTTCCAGCTTGTTTATGCTGACTGAATTGGTGCAAGGGCATGAAAGACCTCCTATTTAACTGGTTTAAGCAGTGATTTTATCCCAGGGTCCCGTTCTCTGTAAGCCCTACAGACCTTTCCTGGCCATTCATGTGGTCATACCTATTCACTCTCTGCTCTGACCTGCCCCAGGAGCCTCACGACTTGGGTAAAGGCAGAGTGAGCTAAATACAGAACTCCAGCTTCTGTGTTGCTTTGGGCGTGGATTTTAGCCATTTCTCTGGTAATTTTTGTAACACATGTCTTATTTTCATTTAAAAAGTAAGGGCGGAAAGGATAGCATTTCCCCAGTGGGAGAGGCTTCATGCAATTTTAAAAACGTGCATTATTTAATCCAGCAGGCATTAAGATGCCTTGAGCTGTTAACACCTGTTGTGGAAATCCATAATACAGAGGCTTAAAAAACCAGCAACCCTGAGAGACCCATAAAGGTTCCTGCAGAGCTGTCGTCGCCTCTTGTGTCAATGAGTACTTAAGGGCCCTGAAATCTGTGGCTGAACTCACTCACTGAGCACGTGCTTTCTCTTCAGCTCAAAAAAAAATTCCTTAGGATAATTTCATTGAAGAAAAAAAAAAAAAAAAGAAGAAGAAAAAGAATAATGAATATGAAACACCAGTGAACTGCATTTCTTACACAAACCTCTCATGCATTTTTCATACATTTCCCCACCCGGGCGCCTAAATGCACCAGCTTACCGTCTGTGTTACTACCTTGTAAAACTCCACGTAAAACTTCAGCCAACACATTTTTTAGTGCTTTGACACACTGTCATTTAACATATGTCAAACCCAGGTAGCCTGCTCTCGGATGGGGAGGTCACCACTGTCTTCCACAGAGGTAGATCAAAAAAAATTATATTCCCAATAGGAAATGCAAGGGTAAAGCAAAACTCCCTGGGGAAAGTGTGGAAAAAACTCTTGGTTTCTTTTTGATTTCACATCAGCAACACCTGTGCTCACTTTATCTTCATGATCAGCAGAAACCAGTTGTGCTGTGAGGTCCTGGATGTGCTGGAGCCAGTGGAAATTTTCCCATTTAAACAACAGGACCCCTCTGATGGGACCTCTCTAATGGGACCACCTAAAATTGAGATAGCTGCCTTCAACAAGGAGCTGAGTGTCTGGTGCAATTTGAGCCCCTCCTGGGTGTGGTTCTTGACCTGTCCCACACCTTGTTGACCCATGTCAGATTGTTGGCCCCTCATGGATGCTTCTCCCACCCTGGGGTGTCTGGGAAGTGCTGGGTGATAGAAAAAAGGGGAAAACAGTGCCCATCTTTAAAAAGGGAGAAAGTAGCACCCTGGGAATTACCATCCTGTCAGCCTGACCTCTGTGCCTGAGAAGATCATGGAACAGAAGCTGTGCTAAGGGACATGGAGGATGGGGAGGTGTTTTGAGACAGGAGGGCTGCACCAAGGAAAAATCCTGTCTGACTCAATGTAGTGGCTTTCTTTGATGAAGAAATTCCATCAGTGGGTCAGGGAAGAGCTACAGATGTCATTTATCTGGACCCCTGTAAAGCCTTTGACATGGCCTCCCACAGCATCCTTCCCTCCAAACTGGAGAGTGATGGATGCCATGGATTTCACTATTAGATGGATTAGGAACTGGTTGGATGGTCACATCCAGAGGGTTGTAGTCATTGGCTCAGAGTCCCAGTGGACATCAAGGACAAGTGGTGGCCCTCAAGGGTCCATATGGGCACCAGGGTTATTGAATATCTTCATTAATGACACAGAGGGATCAGGGGCACCCTCAGTGAATCTGCAGATGACACCCAGCTGAGAGGTGCAGCTGGCACACCTGGAGGGTGGCAGGACTCAGGAGGGACCTGGACAGGCTGCAGGAGTGGCCCATGGCAATCTCAGGAGGTTTAACAAGGCCCAGTGCAGGAGCTGCAGCTGGGCCAGGGCAGTCCCCAGGATCAATCCAGGCTGGGGATGAGCAGAGGGAGCAGCCCTGGGAGCAGGAGCTGGGGGTGCTGTGGGTGAGAGCTGCACCTGCCCCAGCCCTGAACCCCCCGTGCCCTGGGCTGATCCCCAGCGTGGGCAGCAGGGCAGGGGGGATTCTGCCCCTGTGCCCCTGTGCTCAGCTGAGAGCCCACCTGCAGAGCTGCCCCAGCCCTGGGCAACAACAGCACAAGCACCTGGAGCTGCTGCAGTGGATCCAGAGGCAGATCAGAGGGATGGAGCCCCTCTCCTGTGAGGAAAGGCTGAAAGAATTGGGATTGCTCATCCTGGAGAAGCTTTGGGGTTGTCTAACTGCAGCCTTCTAGCACCTGAAGTGAAACTTACAGAAAAAATGGGACAAGAGCCTGCAGGGGCAGGACAAGGGGGAATGGCTTCAACCTGAAAGAGAGTAGATTTAGGTCAGATATTAGGGAAAAAATTTGCCCTGTGAGGGTAGTGAGGCCCTGGCACAGGTTTCCCAAAGCAGCTGGGAGTATCCAAGTGTCCACTGGCAGTGTCCAAGGCCAGGTTGGACAGGGCTTGGAGCAATCTGGGATGGTGGAAGGTGTTCCTGCCCATGGCAGGGTGTTGGACTAGATGACCTTTAAAAGTCCCATTCCAACCCACAATTTTCCATGATTCCATGATTCTATGATGTTGTGATGCTGTGATTCTCTGATTCTTTCCAGGTGTCCTGGGGGCTGGAGGCACACAGGGGTCTGCAGGTGCCCTGGTGTCCCAGCTCCCAGCAGAGCCCAGAGATTGAGCTGGAGCGGGCAAATGATCTGTGAGATAAAACATAAATATCTATTGCCATGTGAGATGTCCAGAGCTACCTGGAGTATCACACATGAGAGGATTGTGAAGGGTCAGCATCCTTCTGGAGCAAGAGCTAAGGCCAGCTCAGCTGACCAGTGTCCCCTCAGATGTGGCTGGACACTTCCATGCTGTGATTCATGGGGATGTTCTGTGCAGGGCCAGCAGCTTGTGGATCCCTTCCAATGCAGGACATTCCACTATTCCATGATTCTGTGACCTGTTTCAAGGCAGCTGGATTGAGTCCTGTGTGTTTGAACCAAAAATCCCCCCCCTCCATGGCTGATTCTGCATGGCCTCAGCTACAGGAGACAGGTCCCACCTTGCTGCGGGGTAAGACAAATCCTGCAGCTGCAGCAGAGTTTTATCACAGGGATAATTAGAAACTTTCCTACCTGCCTTTATTAACTAAATAATTTTATAATTAATTTGCAGCACTCGAGCCATTTCAGCAGCAGGCACAGAAATCTCTGAGGAAGGCAGGGAATACCAAGATTGTTTATTCACGGATCCTAGGAAATTTTTCACCGTGGCTGTCTCCTGTGGTGGGCTCCTTGGGGACAAGTGAGAATCTCAGCAATTTTATGAAACTTACTTAACACTCTCTCGATGTTCAGATGAGGAGAACAGAAGGCAGGAGGACAGGTGACATCATCCTGAAAAAAGTCAAAGGCAAAGCTGTCACAAATATGGGGAAAGCCATGGTCAGGCTCAGACTGGGAACTCCTGGTTGTGGTTAAATGCCTGGCACCTGATTTGGGAACACTGCTCCAGGTAAAGTTTCCCTCTGCTTCTCTGTTGGAATCAGAGGATTTTTTTCTTTGTATCAGGACACAAATTAGATGCTTTTCAATATTATTCTTGATTTCTAGGTGTCTCTGTCTCAGCAAGGCACAGATTAAGTCGCACTTAGCTTCTGCTTGAGTTTTACAGCTTGGCACTCAGGTGATGCTGCCTTTCTTGGAGGGGTCTCATGGCACTTACAGGGTAAGGCTTTTGGTTTGACAACACAATTATACAGGACCTGATCTTCAAGTAAAGCTGCTCAAATTTATTCAGGCAGAAAATTCTGAGACTGGAAACATAGCTGTTAATTCTGTTTTGTAAACCATGTGAAGCGTATTTTTAAAACAACATTGGTTGTAGAAGGTAATTATAACTTGTCTTAAAATGCTTCTCTCTCCTAGACTTTGATAAATTTCAATGAGTTGCTCTGGGAAATATTTCAGTAATAAATGTAGAAAAAAATGCAAGAACTGAATCTATTTTGAAAAGCTGTGGAATTAAAGAAAGGTGAATTTTTGGTATTTTTAACAAAAACTGATATTTTCCCCAAAAAATGTAAAGAAAAAGTAGGGACACATGGAGTGATCCTACTCAGGCAGAGTGGTGCCTCCTTATGATCACTTCCTGAGAGCTATCCTGAAACTACACACTGCACTGGAACAACAAAAAGAGAATTTTCAAAGTTGTTTTTCTAGCATAGAACTGTAGATTGGCTTGAGTTGGAAGGGACCTTAAAGACCATCTCATTCCACCCTCCTGCCATGGGCAGGGACCCCTTCCACTGGACCAGGTTGCTCCAAGCCCTGTCCAACCTGGCCTTGGCTATCACTCCTCAGAGATTTTCTTTGCAGCTGTTTGCTTCAGACCAAAATAATTTCTGTGGCCTCTGTGGCTGTTTCTGACAGATAATTGAGGGGCTGAGATTAAATCTTTCTTGACCAACCTTGTTTCTGCCGTCCCACACGCTTTGGGGTAAAGCCACTGCTCACTGCCCTAGCTCTTCCTCATTAAATGAGATCAGCAGCTCATCATGAAGTCTGCACAAGAAATTATAACCCTAGGTGATTTTTGTGAGGGAACAAAACCCAGCAAAACCCAAATGAGAGGACAATCTCATGGCCATCCTTGCACCTGCAGTGGCAAAGAGCACCACTGGACAGAATGAACCCAGGAAGAGAATATTTCTGGAGACCTCCCTAAATAGATCTTTATTTTTGACCCTCTCACCCAAGCCTGGAGGATCCTGTTCTTTCTGCAGGACTCCTGTATTAGTGCTCCAGCTGAGGAACATGCATTAGCAACTCTTAGTCTCTTGTACTGAGCATTATGTCTCATCTTTGAAGTCAGATTAATGGAGATTAGTGCTACCACTTAAGAGTTTAAACATCATTCTGACCCAAATTGGTTGTGCAGTGTATAACATTGCACAAGCAAGGCTCTTACTGTCCAGAAAGTGATTTCACTAATTGTTTCAGGGAAGAAAGCTTGTGTTACTTTCTGCCCTAATCCTGAGGTACTGCCCCCCACGCTTTCCACATCCGCTGTCAAACACATCTGGCTATCCATCTACGCCAGTATCCATTTAATAATCAAAGATCATTCTGTTATAGCTGCAGTTGGCCTGTCTGCCTGCCTTCCCCGAGTGATTTCATCCATGCCTCTGATCTGCTGGATGTCTGCTCCAGTTTCCACAAGGAGTGACACAGGGCTTGAGGGAAACCGACAAAAAATAAACAGGCACGGCCCTGCAGAAACTGCTGCGCTGTATTAAAACAAATGGTTTTAATTATTTAAAATTAGATGCCTTGGCAGAAGCCACGCAGAAACTAAAAACAGAGGAAGCAAAAATATTCTTGTTTAAGACTACAGAAATGGAATTGATCCTAGTAAGTCAAGTTTATTTTTGTGAAATAATTAAAGAAAACCTCTTGCATTTCTCTGGCTGTGTGACCAAAACCAATTTGGAAACACGCTGAACTTTTCAAGAAATCATTCACTTAGTTGGATTTGGTCCTGGCATTATAAAAAAAATACAAAGGAATAAAAGAGAAGCACTTTTGGAGTGTTGCTTTTAGCATTTCTCGTGGGACTGCCTACTGATGTCAGCTGTTTTTTGGATGGAGGGTTAAGAACAAACTCTCATTTCCCTGTTCACGGGCCTGGCAGCCCTTGGCTGGCTCACAGCCTTTTGTTCTACCTCAAGGGTCTGCACAGACACGTGAGACCAAGATCCAATTTATGCCTGCGTTCCAATGAAGTGGCTGTCCTGGTGTGAGTGAGCAGATTCCCCACCCAGCCAAGTGAGGGACAGAGCAGAGGTGTCTTTGCAGGAGATTGAGCACCCGAGGCAGGCAGACATTTCCTGCCTTGCTTGGCTTTCAAGAGCACCTCCACTTGGCAGAAGAGGAATTTATGTGGTTATTTTAGGAAGCCTCCCCCTTCCCTAAATAATGAAGATGGAGGTACCCGGGTTAGGCAGGCTAAATCACGGCAGTGACACGTCTCCTGGCTCTGCTGAGGAGCAGCAAGTGTCAGGGTGCCATGGTTTACTGTCTCCTCCCCACGACTGGCCAGGGGTGTGCTCCACTCTAAATTAACCCAAGTCCAGGAGACAAATTCCCACCTCTCCCAAGAACTGCTCAGGCAGCACTTTTAATAACTTATGTCCATCTCTCCCATCACATCCTAGAGGCACTGTGCCTCCCAACACAAGGAGCAAGGAGGGAGCTCCCTATAAACCACCACCCTTTCCTTCAGCACCAGGGGTTCTCCCTTGGGGTTTCTCATCAAAACACTGACCCACCCTGACCCTGTTTAGCTGTCGAGATCTGACAAGATCACAGCCTGGGATGGTATGGCTGAATTTACATGTGCTTAACAAATTGCCTGTTCACTCAATTACATTTTATTTAATCATCTGTAATCATATAAATTATGCCTGATGGTAGTAAATGTTCGTGTCAGTTCCTAATTACAGATTGATTAATTGACTGTGGTGATTTGTATTACTTATATAAGAATATATGGAGATGATGATAAATTGTTATTAGTATGCAACATTTCATATGAAACATAGGGGAAACTTTCTTTTTTTTGACATTTGCATTCAGTCTATCAAAGATGTCTCTCATTATCCCATGTCCCAAAAAGGGACACTTCCACTATATTACAAAAACAGCAAACCAACAAAAAAAAAAAAAAAAAAAAAAAAACAAACAAACAAAAAAACCCCAAAAACAACAACAACAACAAAAAAACCAAACAACAAAAAAAAACCCAAAAAAACAAATGAAAAAACAAAACCAAAGAAAAGAGAGATATGATGTGCATGTTGTTTGGTGCCTCAGATGAGGCTTCGAGCAACGAAAAACTCCTGAGGATTCCATCCACCAAGAACTTGCCTGTTGCTTTCCACTCATTTCAGTATTGATCAGGACTGCACATCAAGTCAGTTTTTGGCATGAAATCCAAGAAAGTGAGAAAAAAATTGTGCTGATGTCACCTGGGAATAAGCCCTTCTGCTGTAAGGTTCAGCTTGACCTCACTACGGACCTGATAACTGAATTTGGAGGGCAGGTGGTGCAAGCCCAGATTTGCTCTTCAGAAGGAATGTTGTCTGCTGAAGAATGTCTACTTTCCCAGATAAATATTCAACTATCCCAGGTTGCTCCAAGCCCCAATGTCCAGCCTGGCCTTGGGCACTGCCAGGGATCCAGGGGCAGCCACAGCTGCTCTGGGCACCCTGGGCCAGGGCCTGCCCACCCTCCCAGGGAACAATTCCCAATTCCCAAGATGCCATCCATGCCTGCCCTGTGGCACTGGGAAGCCATTGCCTGTGTCCTGTGCCTGCATGCCTTGTCCCCAGTCCCTGTGCAGCTCTGCTGGAGCCCCTTGAGGCCCTGGCAGGGGCTCTGAGGTGTCCCTGGAGCTTCTCTTGTGCAGGTGAGCAGCCCCAGGTGTGCCAGGCTGGCTCCAGAGCAGAGGGGCTGCAGCCCTGGCAGCATCTGCGTGGCCTCCTCTGGACCCACTTCAACAGGTCCATGTCTTTCCATGTCAATATCAGCCATGAATGCTCCCAGGAATCATTCCCAGAAGAAACCAGGAACTTTCCATTTGTCCACCAGCACTGCTACTCCATTTCTGTCAAGATCACCTGGCTCCTCCCATGCAGCATGGCAGTCGTCCCCAAACTGATGTTCTTTGTGTTTTCAGAAAACACAATTAGAAAATTATGAGTTACCTTTTGTGCCAAGGTAACTCACAGACATCTTAAATATGACTGCTGAAAAAAAAAAATCCTTGGGGACCCTCACTAACAAACTATCCCCAGTCCAGTACTTCTTCTGTCACTAGAGACTCTTATTTCCCCTACAGGTAAACATCTCACAATTTCCTTTCTAAGCCCCCATTTCTCCAGCTCCACTAATCCAGCTAATCCCTCTCTGAAGCAAGGATAAGTGACACCTTTTTCATCCCCTTATCTAAAAGTTAGGTCTCTTATCAAAGGACTATGCTAAATGCAAGTGACACTTTCTGCCTTTGGAAAACCCCAGTTATATTTAAGATCACAACTCCACGCCTGTAGCCATTCTTCCCTCCAAATTGTGTTGCAGTTTTGTCACCTTCTTTGGGTTAAAGCACTTAATAAACTGGAAAATTAAAGGTTAATTTCTTTTCTGCCTCTGTGTATCTGGGATAGAGACTGTCCACTGCCTTCACCTGGGCTGAAATAAGCTCTCCATCATTTTCTTGCACCTCAGAAATGGTAACTTTCAGTTTTTTCTGACTTCTTCCTCAGTGCCCAGCCTGCCTGTGCTGCCCTGCCCAGCTGCACCTCCTTTCCTGGTCATTGAACCAAGATGTTCACGTGTGGTTGGATGTTGAGAAGTAAAACCAGTGTGAGTCTGACAGCAATTGGACAAGGAACTTTTCTTTAAAAATGTCTCCACTCCCCTGCATCTTCCAGGAACCCGTGGGCACTGGGTTGCAATGTTCTTTCCCTGTTTTGCAAATTAGGTGTCTATCCTCAGATCCACAGGGTAGGTGACCACATTTTGGCCATTGCTCATTCAAAGAACCCTTCCCTGAGCAGCTGCTGTGATGATTTCTGAATCACCAGCTCTTGGGAGTGACATCCAGATAATAATCCTTTCTCAGTCTGCTTATGAGGGGAGACTGGACTGCCCACAAAGGGTAAGAATTGGAGCCCATCTCAAAACCCTAATTGCTGAGAGCCAAATAACTCCATTAGCTTCTTGTTCTAAGGAGAAAATGCAGAAATTTTGGTTAATATTGACAGGTACAACAAAGTGTCTTACACCCAAATTTTGTCCTCCACCTACCTTGATTCAAACAGGGTGGGTAGCATAAATCAGTTACCCAGAGGGTAAGGTTTTTAGGTGGATATATCTGTTTATCTTCCTGTCTGTCTGTCAGTGCTGCCAGATGTGGGAGATGTCAGGTGTGGGATATGTCTCAGCATCCCTCTGTTTGACAGGAGAAAGCCTCTCTGCAAGGATGAGTGCTCCTGCAGCTTTTTTTCTCCCAAGCCCCTGAGAGAGGCTGGGCAGTGCAGAGAGGTATTATAGCAGGTGTCACTACTATGATTTCTCCCCCCAAATCAGGAATTCTCTTGGGTTTCTATTTGGCTTTTGTTCTATTTTCTTCCCACTCCCTGCCATGGCACTGTGGCTCTTCCTCAGGTGCTGCTGTAACCTCTTTGCAGAAACAGCCCTTGTGGGTGCCTGGCTCTCAGTGCAAGAGAAACACTCTGCTGCCCACGAGTAAGTGAGCTTGGATAAATTACTTACCCACCACTGCCTTGGCTTCCCTGCCAGAAAAATCAGTACAAAACCGATTACAGAGTGAGGTCTGTTCAGCTAATGTTGATAAAGAGCTGAGGGAGAGGGCATGGGGCATTCAGTAGAAACATCTACCATGTTGCTGTTGCTAACGTGGTCACTTACATTCCTGTGTGTAAATAAATCTTGAAGGGGAAAAGCCTCTGGGATGACCAGGAAACACACAAATGCTGGAAATGTCTCATCCATTTATGGTGATCTGAATTGCTAAGCTGGAGAGGAGTGAGTGGAGCTGCTCTGTTTTCACTCAGGTCTTTAGGGTTTGTGTTCAGGCTTGGCTGTGTGTCCTTTGGGACAGAGAGAATATTTCTGCTCTGTGCTTCTGCCCTGCAGGCCATGGAGATCTGCTGAAGAAGGGGTGCCAGGGAGGGACTGGGAAATTCATGCACCTATGCATTCACCTCCCATCCACTCACCTCTTGGCTGATCTGTCCACTCCCATGCAAAAAACTGATCGAAAAACCCCAAAAACTATATTTCCCATTCCTCTTCGAGTCTCCTCAGCTTGTGACCTGCCAGCAGACTTGCCAAAATTAGCTCATTTTTACAAGTTTAACAGGATCCCACCCGTCTGTTTTTGACAGCCCTCTCATGCTTTCCATGAACAGGGTGGGAAATGCTACCCAGCAGCTCAACAGACATTTCCATAACCACATATTTAAATCATGACAATTGTTTTTATTAAACTAATCTACGTGGTCAAACAAGCAGAACTACGCTGGTGCTTTTTAAAAGTGCGGTAGATCTGTAGCTGATGCCTTATAATCAGTTAATTCTCATAAAAGGTCGTTAATGGTGCATACAGTGAAGTGCAGGACGGGGCAGGTTGGGTCAGGGAGAGAGGGTATCTGTGTGGCTGATGTGCAGTGCTCAGGGTCAGAGCATTACAAAATTATTCTCTTCACTTATTGACATCCTTCAATTTCCTGTGGGGTGGGCTCAGACCCGTGCAAGGAGTTTCTGCTGTCCTTTTCTTCAGGAAAGGCATTCATTTAAATAAAAATCACCTGGTGAAATCCTGCCCTGCTTCTGTGGCTGACAAAGATTCAGGGAGCAGAGTGGGTGGTGCTGCTGCAGTCATTCAAGGCTGGGGAACCCTGTGCTCCCTGACACCGTAAATGCTGTGAGTCCATCCTGCACAAGCCCCTCACGAGGAGATCCCACCATCAGGTATAAAAATGAGGCTGGGAAGAAGGATTAGGGCTGCCAATTTCATCACAGATGATATCCTTGTTACCATTATCATCAGCAACAATGAAGAAGTTTAAACGCTTCTCTCTCCCCACCTCCAAACCTTCAGCGAAAGGAAACCAACTTCCTCTTTTATTTTTATTATTCTTTTTCCCCTTTTTGTTTTGCTGATGGCAACAGCATCAGGCGTGCTATATATCAGCCATGATATATAGCCTCACGAGCTGGCTGCTGACAACTTATGTCTCTTTTGTCTGGGTTTGCCTACTTGGCTGTTTAATTACGTGAAGTGCCTGTTTTTTCCGCGCGGCGCTCATTTCGTACCAGCGGCTGCTGGAATTCATGGAGGGTGCTATGTTTGCATCAGCCATCAAGCTGATGCTTCAGACACATTAGCATGACCACGCTGCAAAGTGTGGGGTAGGAGGCGTTGCTATTTGCGGCTCTTTGGTTCGTCTGCGTGAGCTAAATCGGGCAGAGTATTTCTTAGAATGAAGCGATGGAATTCCGTGATTCTGTGGAAAATGTTTCTCTTCATACTTTCAATGTCTCCTTGCATCCCTTCTCTTTTTTCTTTTTTTTTTTTTTTTTAACGTTAATGGAATTTAAATTATTGACCATAGCAATTTAACTTTTGATGAAAATAGCAATTAATAGAGAGGACATTAGAGAGAAGAATCCTGAGACTTTATGAGTATGGATTACTGTAAGGCTACATAATAAAATGATTACAGCATACATAAAAGGTCATTATTGCTGTAATAATGCTGTCCCAAAGTACCTTTTTCATTCTGCAGGACTGAAACCTGTTACCAAACCCAAATGAAAAGCAAGAAGTTATGTCACAGACCTCTGTTACTGCAAACTTTTTAAAATTAACCCAAAAACCTGGCAACCATTTTTATTAATGATGTTCAGGAAACTATTCTCCTATCCCTTTATCTCCTGAAAAAAAAAATTTAGACATGGAAAGGGAAGAATTTTTAAAGGAGCAAATCTGGAATTTGTGATAGAAGTGTCACTGATGTTTTTAATGAACTCCATGTACCCATAACTTGAGATCCTAATTGGGATCCATGTATTCTGCTATCTAAAGTGATAAAAAATCCTGAGACAGAAGATAAATTCCATGTCTCTGTTGTCCTTAAGCTACAGATGGTGCTTGTGAAATAATACTGAGTGGACATCTTGTCTGAACAGCTGAATAAATTGCTGCCCTAGGTTTAGTCAAATGAGCATATTTGCTTTTTGGACATTATTTGAACCAAAATAAAATTTCTGGTTTGGCGTTGTATCTTTACACTCTCTTCTAAAATGAAAGGGAAGCAGTCAAAATGAAAATTGAAAGAAAATACTTCAAGGTCTGCTAACCAGACTTGAAAAATGATATTCTTTTAATCCCAAAATTTTGGGCTGTCTTCTCGTGTCTGAAGTAGTTCCTCAAATGCATCATGGGTGTGCCAATAGTGTTGGTTGTCTTCCAGTGGGGCTATTATTTAGCTATTAGATCTTAAAATAAATCCTTTCTGCTCCACCTAGGACACGAATCTCTCCCAACCCACTTCCACCTAATATTTCTCTTCCCACTTTTCTCTCTCATGTCCTCCCTTGTGTCCCTCCACCTCAAACCTCTCAATGGCTGAAGGTGGTGGCCTTTTATCAACCATCCTCATGGTGGCACTTCTGGCAAGGCCAAAAGTTGAGTCTCCACTCTGGGACATCCATGTGTCCCCTTTAGTGGATTCAGAAGCACAATTCCTATTAACCTGTAACAGGATTTATGCCTTCAAAGGTTCTTTACCCTGAAAGAACTCAGGAGAACCTCCACTGAACAATACCAAACTCAAACTATTTGCCCTTTTGGATGGGACAGAGGTGCTGTGGGATAGCTTTATGGAAAAGGAATGAGGTGTAAATCCCAACAGCCTCATTTACCTTCTGGGGCTTGGTTCAGATCTTGCAATTCCAAATAAACTGACGTCCAAGGACCATCAGAAAAAATCCCACCTTGTATTCTCATCCACGTAGCTACAAATGCTCATTTCCCGTTTTAATCTCTGTCCAGAGGATGAGCAGGCGTAAGGCATATAATTTCAATTAATCTGAGATCTGCAAGTATAAGAAGCTATAAAAGAGCCTATTATTATTCATTTCTCCAGGCATTTTATCCATGTACCGTTAGAGATATACAGCTAAATGTGCCTCCTATGTCAATGATGGTGCTCTGTGAAATAGCAAACATTAAAAACCCATATGAGAGGTTATTCTTGATGTTCATGATGGAGGTTTCAGTAAAATGCTTGGGTGGTGTTTCACCTGGATGCCAGAGAGCTGTGTGCAGGAACACAGCAATACAGATTTTCATCTTCTGTGCTGGCACTGCTGGGGCACCTCCAGTGCTGGGGACAGCTCTGGGCCCCTCAGCACAGCAGAGACATTGAGGGGCTGGAGCGTGTCCAGGGCAGGGAACGGAGCTGGGAAGGGGCTGGAGCCCCAGGAGAGGCTGAGGGAGCTGGGAAAGGGCTGAGCCTGGAGCAAAGGAGGCTCAGGGGGGACCTTGTGGCTCTGCACAGTCCCTGACAGGAGGGGGCTCAGGGGGGGTTGGGCTCTGCTGGCAGGGAGCAGGGACAGGAGGAGAGGGAACGGCCTCAGGCTGGGCCAGGGGAGGCTCAGGGTGGGTATTGGAGAAATTTTCCTCATGGAAAGGACCATTGAGCTTAGGAACAGACTGCCCAGAGCAGTGTTGGAGTCCCCATCCCTGGAGGGGTTTAAAAGCTGTGTGGCTGTGGACCTTGGGGACATGGGTCAGATGTGTCCGGGGCAGTGCCAGGGGTCTCCTTTGAATTGGAAATCCTGGAAATTTTTTCCAATCTAAACAGTTCTGTGATGCTCTGCATTACGTGGGACATAACTGGGTTTTGAAGATGTCCAGCAACTCTGCCCATGGATGTATTCAGCACCTAAAGTGCCATCATCTCACTAGGGGTGGCAGCTCTGCCTTAGCCCCCCGCTGCCTGGAGGGTCCTCAGCCGGTCCCCACTGTGCCTTGGCATGCCCATTGCTGGGGCTGCTGAGGCTGTGGAGGCAGAGCCACTCAGCATTTACACGGATCATCAGTGCCACAGCTCTGGGTTCCCCAGGCAGCCCAACCAGGATCTGCTGGCCAGGGCTAGGGGCCTCCTGAAGAGCAGAGTCATGGGGATCGTAGAATCACAAAGTCAAAGCATGGTTTGGGTTGGAAGGGACTCTTAAAGGCCATCTATCCAAACACTTTGCAGGGAGCAGGAGCACCTTCAACTAGGTCAGGTAGGTCACAGCCCTCTCCAACCTGGTCCTGAACATTTCCACAGAAGGGGCAACCCCTACCCCTCTGGGCAACCTCCCTCAGTGTAAAACTTTTCTTCCTTGTCTCACCTGAATCATTCCTCTTTTAGTTTAAAACCATTCCCCAGTGACCCCAGTGACCTACATGTCCTTGTCAAAGGACCCTCTCTGTTCTCCTGGAGCCCCTTTAGGCCCTGGCAGGGGCTCTGAGCTCTCCTGGAGTCTTGTCCTCTGCAGGTGAACACCCCCAGCTCTCCTGGGTGAGGTGTCCTAGCTGAAAGAGCTGCTGAACCCTAAGCAGGGTGCCCAGAGACCTTGGCAGGGCCCTTCAAGTACGAGGCACTGGAGGTGGGAGGGAGGCCCTGGGTGCAGGGAGGTTGGGAAACTCCTTGAGAAGCTCCCTGGGGAGGAGACACAAACATGCTGTGGTGAGCCAGAGCATGGAGACTCACTGCATGGATATTACAGTAGCTGCTGCCACCCTTCATCATGCTTTCCTGCCCCTGCACCCCTCCCTCCTCTTTTTAATGATTAAACAACTGCATTTGGTAAAGGCACAATAGGAAGAAAAAAAGAAAATTAATAGATGCTCCTTCTTCTCCTCCTGAGGGGGGCAGTGGCACAGAGGCATCTGTGTGCGTGTTTAATGGGTTCAATTTCCTTTCCCTGCCATGGTTTGGTGGCTGACAAGGGAATGCAGCAAGATGGTGGTTACTGCTGCTTTATTGAACGGGACTCCATGAACACTCACTTGGGCATAACATGAGCCGTGCCCAGGCTTTCCTCTCCCCAACATCTGTGCACGTGGCCAAGGGCAACTGCTTCTGTGAGAAGGATCATCCTCTCTTTTCCCTTGCCTCCCCCTCACCCCATTCAGGGTGGCCAAACCAAAACAAAGGATGCTGTGGCAAACTGGATGTGCTAGAAAAGCAGAGCTCCCAGAACACCCTTCGGAGAGCCATAAACGTGTGTCGAAGGAAATTAATTGAATGCTGTGTATCGAAGGAAATAACAATAACCATAATCACGCACATCCCTAGCAACTGGAGAGGGAAAAGATCTATGTGGTTCTTTCGTCTCTTCTCTGCCAAGGAGTGATTATTCTCTTCCCCAGTTAATCCCAGAGCCACCAGGCTGGGTATTTTTGAAGAAGTATTTTGTTTTCCCAAGGGCAGGTAGGTGATAACATCAGAAGAAGAGGCATGCTCCTTCTGGACTTCTCAAAGGAGGTGCTGGAGCTCTCACCGTGGTGCTGATTGCTAGAGCCAGCAGTCCTGATCCACAGTGGCCATGAGGACCAGGATGGAGGACCTGAAGCTCAACCATCGCATGTGGACAGCACAGCACACAGAGCTGTAGAATCCCAAAATGATTTGGGTTGGAAGGGACCCTTAAAGGTCATCCAGTCCAACCCCTTGCCATGGGCAGGGACAGCTCCCACTAGAGCAGGTAGCTCAGATGCAAGGTTGGAGTGGCTCTGCTTGCATGGACTGAGATCTTCTGCTGGTTCTTTGCTTGGGGTGTTTTTGAGGCCAGCAAAATCATTCTCTATAAGATACCTCCAGATGCCACATGCATGCAGATTTTTGCCTGTTGGTTGAACTGCTGTCCTCAATTTGTTTTCTGCCACAGAGCCACTCAGCTTATGCTGGGCTGTTGCAAACCAAGAGATTTCCCCAGAATCCAGGCAGGATTGGCAGCCACATGTGGCTCTCCTCTCCTTCCTTTTCAGGATTCCATCTTCCTTCAGGACTCCAGACCAGCCCTGAGCTGAAACATCCCTGCCACATTCAGGAGCTGACGGGTCTTTCCACTCCTGGGGAGGGAGGCTTGGATGAAACTTATGGCCATAAGAGACTGTGGGATTTTCTTGGAAGAGCTGTGCAGATTGGGGATGGGATCTGCTCCACAGGATGGCCCTCCAGCTGTGGCTCACTCCGAGGAGTGGGAGGTGTCCGGCTGAAAAAGTGCCTGTGAGTTGGACGGACTAAATCCATCTCTTTCCTTGAAACCCTGACAGCTGCTTTGCCTCTCTGCACCTTCACTCCCCATTTATAAAGAGCTGATGAGAATATGCTTCTGCTCTCTCACACCGAGGCTTCATTCATTAATAGTTACAAAAGGTTTTGAGATCCTCAGATGGCCAGTGCGAGAGAAGTAATTATTTATTAACAGCCTCTGTGAAGGTGTGGGCAGCCATATTACATCTCTCCAGGGTATTTAATTTAGGTGCTGAGCATTTATTGTGAGTCTGAGAAAGTAATTGCTGATCTGGGCAGCGGGAGGTGGTAAGATTTGTTTTTTTTTTTAATTTTTTTTCTCTACCTGAATGCAATGCCTATAAATGCAGATCGTATTTTTTACAACGGAGATAAAGATTTGGTACTGAAGGACCAACAGTCCTTGAGACTTTTGCTGAGGCCAAGATGTGTCTTTGCTCAACTACCTGTCCAGGGATGGTTGGGGTGATGGAGGCAGGGGTGCGGTGCCGCTCTCCCCTTGAGCATCCTCCAGGTGCTGGGAAGCTGGCAGTGGACGAGCATCTCCTCACGAATTTCCCCTGGGCTGATGTTCACCTTGCCCTGGCCTCCCTCCTGGGCTGACCCTTCTGGCCAAAGCCTGCCCATGGCCTCCGCAGGTGTGTGGGGACAGCGCTCACCTCGCTCCCAGCCGCGGCGCGAGCGCGGGGCCTTTGCCATTACAGCGCCTTCCGTCTCCTTTTCTTTTGTTAAAACCAAATGGAACAATGTAATTAGCTTGTTACAATTAAAGTGACTCGACTGGATAAATTGTAATCACCCAGACTGAAGTTAGGCATCCCTGCAGGTCCCGGCCAGAGCAGCTGAGCTGCCTCATTTGCATAATTAAAATATACAAATGATAATGGATTTTGTACTCAATTTCCAGCGGCTGTAAATTCGAGAAACTATGAAATTAGAATAACTGAAATGGAACCCGCCTTGAGGTAATGAGGATGACAAGTTTTGACAGTAGGGGTGTTTATAACACTAGTTTCTCGCTGCAAAATAAATAAGTACAAAAAAGATTAGACAGTGATATTACTTAATAGTTCCATGGACAGTGGGGAAAGGAGATAGACTGGTGATTACCCCTGCAAATTTACGCTGCCTTTTTGACAAGCTCACTCCTAACCTTAGGGGACACCTTCCTCCTGATTATGAGAAATTGAGAATGAATTAAATGCATAAAAAGGGTTGTCACAGATAGACAAACTAAAGGAAAAGAAATGAAATTAGTCTTGCCATTTTAGCTTGCCGCAGGAGGAGGGGGGAGAGGGAAGGGGGAAAGGCTGGGAGAGAGGTTTCAGTGCTCCTGCAAGGAGGAAAGGAAGAGACTGAGTGGTCCAGAACCAAGGCTGATTTCACAAGAAATGGAAAGTCCTTGGGACCCTAGCTGAAAATAGAAGAGAAAATCATTTTAAAAAGAGGTAAATAATTTCTTGTCCAGGGCAGCTCTATGTTCTGTCTGGCAGTGAATTGTGGTTTTCCATGAATGGATTTTTTTTTTTTTTTTTTTAATTTCTCAGCAAATATTTTCTGCCTCCATTTTTAAGCTTCTAGATCTCCTGAGAACCCCTCAGAGCTGGAAATCTGGGCTAAGCCAGGAGTGGGCAGGTTGCCTGGCATCTCTGACTTCTCTTTGCAGACGTATCCAAAATAACAGCAGTTTTATGAGTACCCACACAAAAATAAGCTTGTCCAAAATCATTCTGCAAAGCCAAGAAAAAAAAAAATTACTATTTCTGCTCTCCTCAATTTTCCCACTTTGTCCAAAAGTATTAATTAACAATTGAATGTGGTTACTAATGGTTTCTTTGCAACTCTTCTCTCCTTCAGTAGGACATTCAGCAGCATAAAGAGAACTGAACCTGTTAAGAACAAATGTTGAGCAGAAGATGTCCCTGGAAGGCTGTGAAAGTGGGGAGCAGAGGGTTGGAGCCAAGACTGATTTTGCCAAGCAGAATTTACCTGTTTCCAGATTCTGTGAACTGACCCTGGGATATGCTGATTTTTCTTTTTATTCATCCCTTTTTTTGCTCTGATGAGAACTGCAGTGGTCAGCTCGGATGGAAATTCCAATCCCACAAATGGCTGGTTTTTCCAAGGGGTTAAAAATGGGCATTTGTTTGCTCTGGAATGAGGAAATTGTTTGAGGATTGGTTGAAGAAAAGCTGGCACAATGCTGGTGCTGTTTTCCTTGGCCCCATGTGGAGGCCAGGATGGGACCATGGATATCTGGGAGCACTGAGGACCAGACCTGCCTTGCCAATGGGTCTGGAAAAGGCAATGATAACTCCACTATCCATCCTCCTTTCTCCAGGGTCCCATGGATCCCATGCTTAAAAGCACTTAAATCCTCTGTACTCCAGAGCAATTCTAATGATATCACTGACAGCCTGAAATAATGAAGGCAGAAAAAGATGGAGGGAGGTGAGAGAGAGGGGAAAGGAGGAGAAAGAGGGGAGGTAAGAGGTGCCAGAAAAACAAAGGGTGCAGAGGTGCTGAGAGAGGTGGGCTGGGGCTGGGGGCTACAGGGACCCAGAGTCCCATCCCTACCCACAAACAGCACAAGGAGCACTTTGTCACCCTGCCTGGGAATATTTTTACAGTGACTATAAAAATGCCCACAGCCTTGGGTCAAAACAGTGCAGTGCTCCATATTTATCCTGTTAAATGTCACCTGAATGAATCCTGCCCTCCTCCAAAAGGTGCTGCTTGTTTTCAGACCCACTGGGTACAACTTTCTTTCCTCTCTTTCCTTTTTCCTGGCCTTCAGTGTGTTTTCAGTTCAGGTACAGCCGTCATTTACATTTTATAGTTTGCTTTACAGCATCTTGTTATTGCGTTATCTGTTAAAGAATGTATTTTTAATGTGTTTTATAGCATGCTTTATAAATAAGTTATTAAAGAATGTACCTGCAGCTAGTGATCACTTAATAAATATTAATAAAGCAATTCCAGATGAGGCCATCATTAAGAGTGTTGCAGAACACCCTTGCTAGCTACCTAGAAAGAGTTTCTGTGCTGGTTACCAAAAAGTTTAGGAAAGTTAGGAAGCAGAGATGGGAAGGAACAGGCTGCCCAGAGAAGTTGTGACTGCCCCATCCCTGGAAATGTCCCAGGCCAGGTTGGACAGTGCTTGGAGCAACCTGGGACAATGGGAGGTGACTTGGAACAAAATTATACTTAAGGTCCTTTCAAACCTGAACTTTTCTGTGATTCCAAGATTCTATGAAGGACAGAGTTTTGCAATGCCCTTCTGCCCCAGAATTCCAGACTGACATGGATTTTGTTTTGTGGGTTTTTTTTTTTTTGTTTTCTGTTTGTTTTGTTTTGGTTTGGTTGAATTTTTTTGTTTGGTTGGTTGGTTTTTGGATTTTTTTTTTGTTTTGTTTTGGTTTGGTTTGGTGGGGTTTTATTTTGGTTGTTTGTTTGGGGGTTTCTTGTTTATTTTGGTTTCTTTTTTCGCTTGGTTTGGGTTTGTGTTTTCTTCTTTTTTAATGAAATTCCAAGAGCAGGTATTGATGTAGTACCAATAGCAGATATTAAGAAGAGGAAGGTAGAAAAAGAGAGAGAGAGACTCTGAAGATACAGCTGGGTTTGTGTCCATTAAAAGTGAGGAGCAGAGGTGGCTTTGCAGGAGGTTACATCACTTCACTGGCTTTTCAATTTCTGCCTAAAATGTTATCTTAGCATTAAGATATAGTCAATCCTACTTCTGTTTCCTTATGACTGAATCTGTATTTTTTGATAGGCAACAGACATAAAGTCTCATGGTAAATATGGTCATTGCCTTCCATTTCAGAAGTCTATTTTGGTTCCAGCTAGAGGAGGCTTAACAGCATCCATGGATGGGTGATCTGATGACAGACAAAGGCCCTTTGTGTAGGGAGTAAAGTACCTAAATCCAGGCAATTTACAAGATTATTTACTGGACAATAATGAATTTGTAATTTTACAGACTCAGCTTGCACACAGTCAGGAGGATCATGGGGAAAAGCTGAATTAGTCACAGCAGCACTGGACATTGTGCAGTGATTGCACAAAACTGTCCTTGGTGCCTGAGACCAGAGCAGACAGGAGGGTGTTCTCTTCTGTTCATGCAGGTGCTGATGGAGGAGACCCAGGGGAGGTTTGGGCTGATATTAGGGGAAATATCTCCAAAAAAGGTTGTCCACCCCATGGCAGTGGTGGGGTCCACATTCCTGGAAGGATTTAAAAGCCATGTGGATGTGACACCTGGGGACATGGGTCAGTGGTGGCCTGGGCTGTGCTGGGGGAATGGTTGGACTTAAAGGTCTTCTCCAACCTAAATAATTCCATGATTCTATGAGTTCTAGGAACTTCAGAAGACTCTTCATAGCTCTCTATCTGTGTTCCTGTCCTAGGCTGCCTTCTGGAGCAGCAAACCTCTGACACCCACTCTGTCAGATGTTGATATCTGCCATGTGTTTGTTCCATGTGGTGCCACAGCTAATTATGACCATTGTGGATACATTTGGTTCTCCATTGACATCCACCTCCTTCTTAAATCATGTGCAAGCTTCCTCCCACCCACATTTCCCTGCCCTACTCCATGGCCCTTATTCAGATCCATGTTTCCAGCAGATCAGAGGGGCTCCCAAAGGGGAGAAAGTGCTTCATGAAGGAAGAGACAGCAAAGCTGGCTTCCTCCTCCCACATCCCCTTTTTTGCTCTCATTATGGGCCAGGTACCCTCCTCCCACAGCCCAGAAAGCAAAGGATGGGTTTGAAACTTCCCTCTTCTCTCTGCAGCTCCCATAATTGCCTTTGACACTGTTTATCATCTGTGATAATACAGCTGTGCCCTGTTACCTCCAGCTGCCCTAATTCCTGTTATCAGTCTGGCACCAGGGAGAGGGAGGTGAGAGGTACAGAGGAGAGGTGAAGCCATTACAGAGCTGACAGGGCAGTGAGAATGGAGGGTGGTGATGGACTAGCCATCACTTGACCTGAATGCAAACATACATCCTATTGGATTGACCTTTCCCTGAGAGTAATGGATCTCCTCGTGCATCATTTTTGCTACATTGCTGGCCATTCCAAGGAGATGGTTTCTGGTAATTAAGATAGATCCCTCATATAATCCACCCACAGCGGCAATCAATAGGCGCCTCCAGAGGGATATTTCCAGATTATTGCTATGTCAGTGCAACTTTTGGGAGCTTTGTGGATCTTACAGTGAGAGGTACGACCAGGAAAGCAACACAGGGGTGATTTCTGGGGAGGCAAAGCGTTTGCAGGAGCCATGCAGGTGTTTGTAGGTACCTATGGGTCGCCGTGCCCTCTCTTGTTTGGGATGACAGACACCTAAGAACTATAAACCCCAATATTGCTGCTAGGAAATGTCATTGCAGAAACTCTGCAGTCCTGCATGACCATAATCCTGCCAGGACAGAACAGCAGACTCAGAATGGAATGACTGGAGCAGTGTGCCCAGGTGGGCAAGAAGGCCAGTGGCATTCTGGCATGGATCTGGCATTGTGAGGCCAGCAGGACCAGGGAGGTGATTGTCCCTCTCTACTGGATGAAGCTGCACCTTGAATCCTGATCCCTCAAAACAAGAAAGACATTGAGGGGCTGGAGCATGTCCAGGGAAGGGAACACAGCTAGGGAAGGGTCTAGAGAGTAAATCATTAAAGGGTGGCTGAGAGAATCTTCTGGTTCTGCACAAGTTCCTGACAGGAGGGGGCACAGGGTGGGTTGGGCTCTGCTCCCAGGGAACAGGGACAGGAGGAGAGGGAACGGCCTCAGGCTGTGTCAAGGGAAGCTCAGGCTGGACAGCAGGAGAAATTTCTTCACAGAAAGTGTTGTTAAACTTTGGAATGGGCTGCCCGTGCAGGTTTGGAGTCCCCATTCCTGGAGGTGTCCAAGAAAAGACTGGACATGGCACTCAGTGCTCTGGGCTGGGTGACAAGGTGGGGATTGGTCACTGGTTGGACTCAATGGTCATGGAGGACTTTTCCAACCTAAAACTTTCTCTGATTGTATAAATCAAACCCTTTCTCTCACTCTTTTTCAGTTCAGAGGTCACTTTCTTAGTCATGCTTCCTCCTTTTTTATGTGTTGTTTTGAGTACCCATAAGGCAGGGAACAAAGGCTCCCAGCACTACACACAGGTACAAAGCTACAGGTACCATCTACAGGCACTTGCAAAGGTGAAACTGGGAGAAAAATCTTTATTTCCATTTGCAAATTGAGCATGTTTGATGGAGGTGTTCTCCCAGAAGTGCACTTGAGAGGATAGAAGTGCCTCTTGCTCCTCTTGATTCTGTCACTTCTCTAAGCCAAAGGTAATACCACAGTGTCTTCAAATTCCAAATATGGATCTGGGAATGAAACCCCTGCATGATGCAGCTGTACAAAGTAAGAAACTATGCAATTTGTGCTGCCCCCACCCAATTTGTGCTGCCCCCTTTAGCAGTAAAAAATCTGTCTGTGGAACGAGGAAATTCAAAATGCTGAGTGTGGTTCAATTCCCTGGTACTTGATCCAGCTAAGTGAGGGCACTTCCTTGGAGTTCACAATTGTTGTAGTTTCAGAGAAAACCTGAGAGCCATGGGGAATCTTGGAGAATTGCATCCTTGCATTGCTCACCAATTCCTGACATTCCTAAGAATCTCTCTTTGCTCCTTTTTGGCTCCTTTTGAGCAGGTCTGACCATATAATGTCTGTCCATACCCCACCGTGGAGCCTAGAAGAGAAATACTAATTCTGAAGGAATATTCTGAGATCCCAAAGTACCAGAGACGGTAATATGCAGCATATTTTATGGACTCTCACCCTGTGCATCATTTGCTGTAAGAAATTACAGAGAAATACAAGTTTTTGGATAGTTGGACCTTCCCCACTAGTTTTTTTGGGGATTCAGTAGCCCATGTAGTTGGTGAGACACAGCAGCAGCATTGGTGTTGTGGAGCTCCAGAGTGAGGGTTGGCTTTGCAGCTCTTGAATCGTGTGGTAAAACCCCTGCTGATGACAAGAGCCTCTGAAATTTGTTCCCTTTCTCATATTGATCTAAGAAATGCAGCCAAACACGAGCTGCGATATGCGCTTTAAAAATGTCAAGGGGAAATTATTTCAAGCTCTGAATATATATGAAGTTAATAACTTGGCTCTTCCCATTTCCCTTTTTAGCTTTTATTCTGGATTTCTGACCTGATTTTCCAGAAAGGGATATTTGGTGGGTCAGTGGTAGGGAGGGATGCAAATGATTCTCTATAAGGTTCAGGAACCAATTTTTGCCATCTGAGCTTGGTCTTCTTGCACAGTTGTCTGAGGGCTTCTGGGCTGACAGGGAACCTCCAGGGTGTGACTTTTTTTCTTACTGAGTGTTTCAGATTTATCTGGTGCACATTTTTCATTTGAGTCATCTTCTAATTTGTTTTTGTTCTGGAAACAACATCTTTGGGTGTTCTGGTGAAAGGGAAATGCAGGAAACCCCTCTTTCAAGGGAAAATCTCTTATGGAGGTCTCCAACCTTTGAATTACATTCCAAAAATTGAGACATAGAGATACTCTCTCTCATCTCCAGACTTTGTTGCTAATGTTTCCATGAATTTATGGAACATTTCTGCTCTTTGTCCCTCCTAATCTTTTAAATCAGCTTTACATACCTTCTATGCCCAGTTTCATCTTCATGGCTTTTCATGTTGTGGGTTTTCTTGGTTTGTTTGGTTTGGTTTTTTTTTTTCATTACAGCTTTCCATTTCATGTTAGCACATAAAGAAAAATGTATTTTATTGGAATAGCTATGTCACAGCAAAGATTATTTTTTCTCCCAGTGGATGAAAGCAGATAGTGTTTTTCACGTGGCTCATGTTACAACAATCTCACTCTGGCTGTATGGCCAAAACCTAATCGTAGTATTTTGAGAGGAAATTCTTATTATTTAAATGCAGTTTCACCCGTGATACATTTTAGAGCTATAAAAGAGCATTAACTGGTTCTTGTTTTATTTGTTTCATAATACTAAGGGTTTATATGAATTGATAAAGCTCTTAAAAAGTCGATTATGTTTGCACCTCTGCACACTACTGCATGCAGAATTTGTAAACAATAATAAAAAGAGATCTGTCCACCACTCAGCCAGTGTAATTTCCTTTTTGAAAGGTGTGGGTGCTTTTCTGATTGGACTTATGGAAAAGAATCTGGTGGATGATTTCTCTTAGCCCAAATCAGCACAGTCCCTTTCAAGACAGAGAGGCAAATGCTACCATAGCAAAGGGGCATTACATTAAATATAGAGAAGTCCTGAATCTCCATTTGGGCAAAGATATGCAATACCAAAACACAGCTGCCTTGGAGGAAGCATGTGACTGAAGTTTTTATTGAGTAACTCAAGAGTTTTTAAGACTTCTAGGTTTCCAAATGATCCCCCCTGGATAACCCCTAAGAATCATAGAATGGTTTGAGTTGGAAGAGACCTTAAAATCTCATCTCATTCCAACCCCCTGCCATGGGCAGGGACACCTTCCACTGTCCCAGGCTGCTCCAAGCCCCAGTGTCCAGCCTGGCCTTGGGCACTGCCAGGGATCCAGGGGCAGCCACAGCTGCTCTGGGCACCCTGGGACAGGGCCTGCCCACCCTCCCAGCCAGCAATTCCTTCCCAATATCCCACCTAACCCTGGCCTCTGGCAGTGGGAAGACATTTGCCCTTATCCTGTCATTCCAGGCCCTTGTAAATTGTCCCCGCTGTTTTTCTTGTCAGCTCCTCCAGGTCCTGGAAGGTCACAGTTAGGTTACCTTGAAGCTTCCTTTCTTCAGGCTGGAAAATCCCAGTTCTCTCAGCCTTTTCTCATAGCAGAAGTGCTCCAGCCCTCTGATCATCTTGATGTCCATGTGAGAAGCTACTTCCAACTCTGCTGGCTGTAGGATTAGTAGGTCCCCACTAATTCCTGCTTCGGTGTTATAAAGTCATTGATCTGCCATCACGGGGTAGTGGCAGCAGGTACCAGCCCATCAGACCCACCATAAGGATGGGCTGTGGAAAAAATCCCCCAAATATTCTGTGGCTCATTTAATCGGATCTTGAAAATAATTCCCAGTAAACAGAAGATCACAAATATCTTCAGATCTTGAGAAACAATCCTTTAGCGTATGTGTGTATGTGTGATTGTGGATTAATATCCTACTGAGCCCCAGTGAAAGGGGCCATTATAAAAATGAGGTTGGCTAAGATGATTAAACATTATTTACAGAAAGGACATGGGTCTGATTAAATCATGGTGGGGGGGGGGGGTCTGTTTTATGGTGACAGGAAAAAATACACATCATTCAGCAGAGGTGCTTGCTTCATTTCAGTAATTAGAGACTAAAACAACTTGGACAGTCTGTCAGCTTCAATATGGTGGCATTAACTAGTAGATCATGTAAATAAAAGCTGTGTGATTAGATCAAAAATTAAAGGCCCTTAATTTTTCCTGTTATCTTGCAATTCACTGTTGAGGTCTGTCGAAATGGTCTCACCAAGCACACACCTCCAAAAGTAATTATTTATGGGGCTGCATTTTTTCATACTCCTTTAATAATTTCCTTTCTAGAACCCAGTTAAGTGACCAAATTTTGGGCGGGTCTGCCTAGACAGCTCCACAAAGAGATCTGATGGTAGCAGAGCTCAGCATCTGAGGTTCCTCTTTTCAAAATCAGACCCTCAAAATTTCTACCATAAATATTCTTTTACCTAGTTTTGCTTCCAAGTTTATTTTATTAGTGTGGGCAAGAGAGAAAGAGATTTCAGTGCTTTTCCAATAAACTCCTTGGCATGACAGAGGTATAAAATGCAGCCATCCCATCCTCTGTGTATCCTGCCCAAGGTCTGGACTACGCTGGAACCATACTGAAATGCAGAATTGGGTGAGTGAGGCTGGAAATCCTTGTCAGGCACCTTACTGAGGGTAACTACTAGCAAATTGTGGGAGCTGCATAGAGAGGAGGAAGCTTTAAAGTGCCAAATGTTCATAGAATCATAGAATGGTTTGAGTTGGGAAGTATCTCTTAGAGGTCATTTATTAAACATCTTCTTTTTCCAGGGTAACTTCTTCCTGGAGGATACCCCACTATTTCTGGATGCCTCAGATCTAAACCATTGCTGGGGTATGGAGAGAAACAAGAAATCTGTTTCATCCTTGCACAGATGCTGAGAAGAGGTTGGGATAATTGGCACTCAAATAGGACCCATTTCTCCTGCCCAGCCAGCAGAGCCACAGCCACTCATGGTCAAGGATCTCTCTGCCTCTCAACATGTACAGTCAGTGTCTTGCCTGGTGAACTTGATTTTCTGCAGCAGCACATTTCTTTTAAACCATTTGAGTGTGTCCCACTGTCAGGTGTGATTGTGCCACCCTTCCTAAGTCTTCTGCTCTGGACAATTCCAGCTTTGTGCTTGAAGCCAGCACCAGCATAACCAGCATCACCAGCCCAAGAGTGAGGCCTTTCCAGAAGTGTGATCTAGACAGAAACCAAATTCCTGCACTTCACACAACCTGAGGGATGCAGGATACAGCTGCCTGATCTTCCAGGTCTTTCTGGCCCTTGGAAAAGATTGCAAAAAGCAACCTGGTGGCTGGGGTCTCTTTCTCTGGGAGGTCTGGTGGGAAGCTGCCTCTGGCTCTTTCCAAAGGGACCAAAGGCTTTCCCAGAGATTTTATACTTAAAATCCTCACACTAAAACAACTGCCTGTTTGCACTTCGTGCTGGGCACGTTCTTAATGTCTGCTTAATCAATACCTGAAGCATTGCATTTGTCTGCATTGTGCTTCCAGAGCAAACAGGGATATTGGCAATGGGGGAATGCGAGGCAGGTGTGTGCCTCTCTATCATCAGGGAGTTCATACCAGCTACTTTTTATCGTGCTTTTTCCCCCCCTTATGTGGCACATAAAGGAATTCTGAATAAGTTGATGAGGTTTAGTAGTCTCCTGTGATGCAATGAGGTACTTTTTCAAACCCATAAAAAACAGAATGAGATTAAAAACAGCATTCTAGCAACGCCATTCCTGGCAGTGGCACAAGTTCCTTGCTTTCCAGGACTCCTTTGTTATTTTTTATTTATTATGCATGCTGTAGTTGCATCTAAAAGTGCCATTTGGAGACCACTGCACAAAGCGCCGTGCGTGAACACATATCAAAATAACCATTTTTTTGGCCAAATAAACCTTAAACACTTTTTCCACTTGTAAATTTCACTGCTGTTTCCACCGCCGCGCTTTCTGTTGGACGTGGCACTGACCCAAAACCGCCTTTTTTTTTTTTTTTGGTCTTCTTTTTTTGTTTTGTTTTCTGGTTTTTGGGGGGTTTTTGTTTGTTTGTTTTGTTTTATTGGAGTTTTTTTGTTGTTGTTGGGGGTTTTTTGGGTGGGTTTTTTTTTGGTTTTGGTTTTGGTTTTGGTTTTGGTTTTGGTTTTGGTTCTGGTTTTGGTTTTGGTTTTGGTTTAGGTTTTGGTTTGTTTTTTGTTTTGCTTTGTTTGGTTTGGGGTTTTTTTCTGTTAAATTGTGTTAAATGAATTTCCAGTTTTATTCCTCGTTGGAATGGAAGGGTTGCTCCTGCCCTCCCGGCTCTCTCCAGGGGAGGGGGAGCCGCAGATGCTGCGGGGCCGGGGCAGCTCTGCTGGGCCAGGGGGGCACAGCACAGGATGCCCCGCAGGAGCCGCGGACCCGCCGGGCACTCGCCCTGCCGCCGTCCCCGGCCGTCCCCCGGAGAGGTGGCGGCGGTGACATCCATCTGTCCTGACTCCCCGAGGCTGTTCCTGACGGAGGGAGCGGCGGAGAAGAGCAGAGGAAGCGTTTTGCTAATTTGTGCCGCCAGTGGGTAGGTCCAAGTACCAGGCGAGGCTAGGCTGGTGCAGCAAGATGCCAAAAGGCAGAACGATGACAGACAGAGACCTGGATATAGGTATTCCAAATTTACCCAGTGGTTGCATGTTAATTGTAGTGATTCTTCCTCCTGTGTGCACAGCTATTGGTTAAGACCCTGCCACCTTTGTTTTATCCTTCTTGATTCCCCAATACAAAACCCTTGTGAGCACAACAAGCATGAAAGCATGGAAGTCAAAAAAAGTACTCCCCCTATTCACATCAATGTCATCTCCACACGTCCAGAGCCCACACAAGCATGTGGAAAATTGCTTTCTCACACCCCTGAAGTTTTTTTTCTATGGAAAATAAAAGGGAAAATTTTGCATTCCATTGAGTGGCAAACTTGCTTTGCTGCTTGAGTCTGACACAGACAGTGCTTACAAAGCTCTGTAGTGAATGACTTTGGTTGCATTTATTATGCTCTGTGCAAGACAAGTCAAGACACACATTTAGCACCTGACTTTTGGCTTTGTTTCAGGTGAGATGGTGCAGCCCAAGGTGTTATGAACTAGTGTGTGCACTTCCCCAAACTACAGAGCCCAACTGTGGTGCTGTGTAACCCCTTCATCTCTCCATTACGTGAATGCAATAGAAAATCGGAATAATTTAGGTTGGAGAATACTTCCAGGATTGCCAAGTCCAACTATTCCCCCAGCACTGCCAAGGCCACCACTGACCCCTGTCCCTAAGTGACACATCCACATGGCTTTTAAATCCCTCCAGGGATGGGGACTCCACCACTGCCCTGGGCAGCTGTGCCAGGGCTGGACAATCCTTTCCATGGAGGAATTTGACCAATATCCAATCTAAACTGCAGGGCAGTTCCCAGCCTCTAGAACCACCAGGGGCTGTTGTGAACTTGCAAAGTAACTTAATTCCTTCTTTCATCCAGGTCTGTCTCTGGCTCCCATGGGCTTGCAGTAGCTATTTACTTCACCTTAAAATTGCCACTTAATCTGTGTGCTGTTGTTTCCCCACTGGTGAGATGAGAACAGGACCAATGATCTGTTAACGAAAGGGAGGAAAGCGCTGAGTGTAATTTTAATAAATGGCAGCACGAAAGTTTTCTCTGCTCCACTGCTTTCTCTCGCAGATGATATAAACCACACAAACTATCTGCTCTCCTCCTAACACTCCCTTCACTCCAGTGGAGTTAATGTGATTTAATGCACTTACCAGTTACAATTTAAGTGGCGCTCTCTCAATTGCAAATGATAACCTTTTAATGACTTTTCCCCCGACGTGCAGGTGGCTGCAGCTCCCTTGGCAGCCCCCTTTCTCCTTTGGGAAAAGAGAGCCCAGACCTTCCCTCAGCTAAGCTGAGCCCTGTGGCTCTGACAAGCCCTACTGACAGAAGGTGCACGTCCCACCAGGCTCTGCTTTTCCTACCAGAGGCTCTAGGTTTGAGTCCTGTGGCTGAATTTGCAGCCCAGACTCTGGGAATGGGGCTGTTGCCCTTCGGTGCTGTCTGCCAGAGGGTGTTTAGCTGTGTTAGCTGGCTCTGTGCTGTGCATGTTGGGTTTTCCTCCTCCTGCTGCAGTTACAGTTGGCACCATTAAACTCTCAGTGTTCACTGCCTGGGGATGTGCAATTATTGTGGAGCCTTCTCCTAGTTACAGTAGGAGACACCACGTTAGCGCAGTCACTACGGAGTGACAAATGAGCTTTTAATGACACCTACTCTACCTGGAATTATCTGTAAACTACAATTAAGGAAGCAGCTTCTCAAGGAATTAAAGATCAGAGGAAAAATGACACGCTTTTACGGTGACTTATGGGGAGATCTGCACATTCGAGATCGTTTTCCGTGGAACAGGTTGAGAGATGCAACGGAATGCAACGGCTTCAAATGATCTCCTCTCCAGCATCACTGCAGGATGCCAGTGCTGCTGCAGTGCTTATCAGCCTGCACTTCAGCTGATGCAAATCTGCAGGAGTCTGTAGTCTCCAGAGTTGACTGGCCCATAGGTACAGTGGATTTTGAAAGGCTGGTGTGAATTTTGGTGGATTGGTAAAATTGGAAGGCTCTGCCACCAAGGTCTGAATCTGCAGAGCTGTCAGGCGTTTCCAAGGGGCCCTAAAAGAAAATATGTTCAGGCTACAGGAACAAGACCTAATTAGCCAGACAGTTAGCAGGAGACCTAAAGTGGTTGGGGCAACCTGCTGCTGGTTTTAGGGGCCCCAAAACTGGAAGGTGCCCAGTGCACTGGAAGTGTGGCCCTGGATCAGATATTTATCCTGTCCTTGTGGTGGTGGTGTCCACAGAGAGGACATCTGTGGCCTTCTCTCACAAGCATGTCGTGGATGAGCTGTCCCTCTGTTTTGAAAGAAGATGAAATACCTAAAGAAGAGCAAATGAGAATAAAAATAATAAAATCAAGGAACCATTACAGCTGGCAGAGACCTACAAGATCATGGACTCCAACCATTAGGCCATCAAGTACAACCTTTAATATAAAGTATAAAAATATGTAATTGGCCAAGTCTGTCTTCAGACAAATCTTCTGGAATCACAGGGACTAGACAAACTCCTTGGGATTTCACCCTAAAAAAACATCCAGCTGTGCATCCACATTCAAAATTATTGACTGTGTTTGAGGCAGTTTTACCATGGGAATCACTCTGATCGCAAATCTTCAGAGCATGACCCAGGCAAAAGTTGCCAAGTATTAAAAATAGAATTACACTAAGCAACGCCTTTTTGCTTAGTCATCTTTCCTTTTCTGTGGTATTTTATTATTGCTATTCCAATGTGCTGGTTATTGAGTATATGATTATTCTTTCAAATGAGTTTGGACAGCGTCTATAGCTTTGTAGCAATTAAGAGGCCGCAGACTTTAGCAGCTCAGGAGAAATGGAATAGGTTTTAATAGCTTTATTTATCTTTAGCTTCTGCAGAGCTGTTTCTACTTCCTCAATGGTGGGCAGTTTTGTATCAATAAAAGGATGCTGGAGCTTATTTCTTGTAAATGCAAGTAGGTCATTATCAATGGCATGGGGAGCCTTGCGCAGCGCTCGAGAGAGACGTTTTCTCTCTTAACTCTGTCATCAATTACAAGTCTGCCAAAGAATCTTGGAAAATGTGAACAAAAGCATTTTATGACCTGCCTCAGTGAAAGTCTGGCAGGCTGCAATGCTTCCTTGCTGCTGCTAATTGTCTTCCTCACAGTGCCTGCTGCCAGCTTTTAATGCCCAGCACCTACATTTACCTGAGGGCAGCAGAGTGAAGTCTGGCCAGGTAAGTCAGGTAGCTGGTGCTGTTAAATTAACACTTCTAGTTAATTTTCTAATCTTCTAAATAATTAAATTAGCTCTCAGGATTCATTCTTGAGGCTGTCCTGTGCAGGGCCAGGAGCTGGGCTTTGATGATCCTTGTGAGTGCCTTTCAACTCAGGGCATTCTGTGACTCTGTGATTCTTCATTTACCTGTTTTCAATAGATTTTTTGCACATAATCCATGTTACATGTGATGAGCCCTCCATGTGTGCTGATTACTGGTGCAGGTTTGGGAAGGGATGAGAGGTGAGCACTTGACTCAGAGTCCCAGCTTGTCTTCCTCTTTTAAATAGTGAGAAATTAGAACTTTAGCACAATCGTACAGTTCATCATCTTCATTGTACTGCTGCTGTCAGAAGATTTTGTGCCTGCCTGTGGCTTGAAAGATTGGTTGCAATCCAATGGACAACCAGAAAACAAAGCCTCCTTTTATTTTGAGGAGCACATGTTACTGGCTGAAGCTCAAACATTGTGATTAACTTGCCACTAAATTGTGAAACTGTATAGAAGGAATGGGAACTGGTCCAGTAGGGGTAATTCACACCCAGCTTTGTTTCATTTGCTCCTTTCCTTGGCAGGTGATTAAAATTCTGGTTTTCCTGGTCACCTGGTCACTTGGTCCCCGTTGATATTCTCAACAGTGCACACATAAGTTTATTCCTGAGTTTTCACTCTGTTTATTTGTGGCAGCTCCCACTGGAGCTGTCAAACAACTTCACTGCAGCAGCCCACAGGAATCAAAGCCACACTGAGCAGTGTTTGAGTTCAAGTTTTAACACCATTGGAGGATTTCCTGGTACAGTTTTGTCTTTATTTCATTGGGTGGGTTTTTCAGCACCCTCAAGTGTTTGCTGACTCAGGACAGCATACCAAGGAGATTGGAATAGCACTGAATAAGGGAGCACAAGGAGTGAACATTTTCCTGAGTCCTGACTCATTGTCTGATTCCTGAAAAGTGTCTTAAAGTGCATGAAATGCAGTAATTTCTTGCACAAAATGAGGCACTACTGCCATGTTTTTTTAATGCAAGAAGTGCTAAGAAACTTCTTTAGTGGCATCCTGAGGATTATAGCTCATGCCAAAAGAAAGTCCTCCAACACTTGTGGTTCAACTGGCACTAGAAGACCTGTGCATAAATGACAGATATTTGGATCATTACAGGTGCAGATGATGCTTAAGTGTCATTTTCCTTGGCCCAGCTGTTATTTTTCAATTAGCCTTTCACTTCTTAAAAGAAAATGGAATTCTTACTGCTCCCAAATTCTTGCTGGCTAAATTCCCTTTTCCCCTGCAAACTCAAGGGCACTTCATACGTTGAATACATAAATTTCTACACGTATATATTAATAATTTGGTAGCATAAATATGTCAATATAAATTTTTAGGAGTATAAAATCAACACTTTGAGAAAAAAAAAATCTTCTTCTAGGCATTTTTGTCTAGACTAAACACACTTCTGTGTTGCAAGGATGGAGATGGGGAGCTGAAGTTCTGCACAAAGTTGTTAAGCCCGTCTGGCAAGATGCAAACCCAAATTTCTCACCTGATTGCTCCCTACTGCCTACAGGGTAAATGCTCCAAATGATGCACAGGAGGTGTGTGGACAAAACCTATTAATAAATAATTGGTTTTGTACCCATGCCTCCTGCACACTTTTTTTTTGAAAATTCCCTTCTCTTTCTTGCCTCCAAGTGTCATTCATGGCAGTCTATAGAAAATAAGACTAAAGAGTAAATGCAGGGTAAGAAGCAGTGCTTAAGGGAAGAGCTCTCAGCTGTATTCCCCTCCATCTGAGGTTATGAAGGCAGACAGAATATTTCCTCACACTGAAGGACATTTTTGTTGAATGCATATTCCACATCACGTCGCATTTTCCTTATCATCGCGCAGTAACAATCCCTAGAAAGAGGAATATGGCCCTCAGGCCTCATAATATCATCCTTTATTAGAAATAAGAACAAAGAATGCAATTAAAATACAAATATTTCACATCCCAGAGGTCTGGATGCTGTTTGGCAGCTCCCAGGTGGTTCCATCTTTGAAGAAGCGTTACGGAGGCGGATGCGCCGCCGTAATGGGAATGGGAATGTGGCTAAAGAGGCACAGAAATGCTGCTGGGGGGAAAAAGGGAGGAAACCTTTTTAGGGCATTTGCTCCAGACAGTTAGGAGACCTCCTGAAGGCAGCGCCTGAAGCCCCAGGTGTTGGGGACTTTTAGGTTTTGTGTTGATCAGGGCAGGCAGGGGAGAGATTTAACTTGAAGGTCACAGCCTGTCCCTGTCTTTCTGCTCTTTGTGCTGTAACCTTGCTGGAGAAGAGAGTCTGGATAGACATTCACTGTCCTGGACTGTGATTTTGCAGCACTGAATAACTCCCTTTTGATGTAAAAACCTCTTCTGGTGTAACATAATTACAACCGTTTATTACCAGCTTTGGTTTAAAAAAAAAATAAAAAATTCTGAAGTCCATAAAAAAAAATAACAGCCCTAAACTCCAGATCAGCTGAGTGGTGCTTGGCCAAAAAGAAAAGGACAAAACACCAATAAATACCTGGGTTTTGCAACTCCCAGAAATCAGTATTACCATTGTATGAAATGTTACTGATAAATCACATTACCTGTCAATGTTAAATGTATTATTTTGCTAAAAGTTCATCCATATTGTCTGACTTCTGCCCCACAGGAGCTGGTGTTCTAACCTTGGTGAACAGCAGTTTTTCCACTTAGATCTCTTTAAAGTGCTAGTTAAAAAAGCTCCAGTGACCAAAGAAATCAGGTGCATTTCTGGAGCTTTCTATCCCAATAGATCCCCCAATATTTTTTCAGTGTCAGTCCACACCAGAGGAAGACAACTTGGACACCCCCTCTGCTGCTCTCTGCAATAAAGACTTTGATTTTTGCCTGGCACATGTGACAAACTTTCCTCAAGTTTCCTCTGGGGAAAGAAAGGGAGGATTTGTGCACTTTCACTTTGCAAAGCTCGGGGTTGGCAGTGCATCCCTGCCCAGGATCTCCCTGTGTTTCCATCCACCACTGTGAACCTGGGGTTGCTCCTGCCTGCGGCTTGGTGTTCCTATAAAATTCAAGATTTATCATCCCTTGACAATCGATTGGCCATTCCTGGATCAATACTTACCACTTGGGTCAATTAATCTTGATATTCATTTTAAGAGTAGTCAGTATCTACTTATTGATTTTAAGAATAATGAAAAGTAAGTACATGGGACCCAATCCCCAGACTCCTGGTTGGGGCAACCCTCCTACCACAGTCAGGTTTGGCAGATGTTGGAGCTGACTCCCCTTGGGTAACAATTCCCAGTTTGCTTTTTAAATTCCTGACTGTCTCTTTGTCCCTTCCCAAAGGTGTCGTGTCACTCAGAGACACGAGGTGCTCGTGTGGCATTTCCAAGGAGCGAAAGTAATGTTTGGACAGCACCGAGCTGAGACAGCACCTTTGGTGCTCCTGTGAGCTTTGACAAGCTACTGACACCACTCACAGGAGGTAATCCCAAAAATAGAGATTAAAGAATATCCCTGATACATTAGGCTTTGATGCTTTATGGTTCAGACCTCCCACCATTTCTACTTGGAATGTTCCATGAGGCACTGTGAGCTCACAGGTGGTGCTTAACCAACGAAATGAAACCAAACAACTCATAAAGATAAATATATTTCAACATTTTTAAACAGTTCTTGATTGCCTATGAGAATTTAACCTGAAAAAGCTCAAAGAGCCACAAAATCCAGCCCTCTATTATTAATTGATGTGTTTGCAGTAGAGCAGTGCATACAATTTTACGCATGAAATGTAAGAATATATTTCTTTGACTTGAAAACAAAACAATGATGTATCAGTAAATTCTTCCCTGACTACAAATTTATATCCTGGAAAGTGTTCACGGAACGTGTAGCCATTTATATTCTCTGTGGTGTTATTTCTGTATCTTTAGAATGCTCTGAGAATAACAAATGAGCTGCCAGTTTGGAGTGACAATATGTTCAATAAGATGGAAATGGGCTATCTAATATTTGCAAAAATAAAATAAAAAATTAGTCCCTGGAGGTAATTTTTAATTTTTAGAGTTTCATGTAAAATACTATAGCAGAC